>PVJA010003215.1:0-97619 GCA_004027025.1 Myocastor coypus
CCAGGGTTCGAACTCACGACCTTGCACTTGCCCAGCAGGCACTTGTGCCTCGGAGCTATCTCCCCAGCCCCCCTTTGTTTGTTTATTCACTCATTGTTTGTTTATTCACTCATTTTTATGGCCGGTTCAGCCTGCCCTGAGGGCAGGGCTGGCGCAGCTTGTGGTGCCAGGGATCGAACTGCGGTCCCTGCAGCCGCCCAAGCTTTCCCAAGCAGGGGCTTTAGACTACTGAGCCATCCTGCCGGGCCCCTCTTATTGAATATTTTCTATATCTGTGATTTGAAAGTTGAAATTTATTTTTATTTATTTATTTATTTATTTATTTATTTATTTATTTTTGTCTTTTTTGAGACAGGGTCTTGCTATGTAGTTGAGGCTGGCCTTGAGCTCACTTTTGTAGCCCAGGCTGGTCTCGAACTCACACTGATCCTCCTGCCTCAGCCTCCCAAGTGCTGGGATTACAGGCGTGAGCCACCACGCCCGGCTTGAAATTTATTTTTACCAATTTTTTTTTTTTTTTTTTTTCAGGACCGGGGTTCAAGCTCACAACCTTGCACTTGCCAGGCAGGCACTTGTGCCACAGAGCTATCTCCCCAACCCATTGAAATTTATTTTTAAAAATTTTTAAAATTAGTTGCGCTGGCCAGATAGCTCAGCACATTAACGTGCGTTCTTAGGCAGACACAGGCTAGGGGTTTGATCCCTGCCCTTCCATGCCAGCCCTGCCAGCCCCCAGGGCGTGTGAGAAGGCGAATGAGACTGAGCGTGGTGGCATGTGCCTGTAATCCCAGCGCTTGAGAGGCTGAAAAACAGGAATTATCACTACAAGTCTAATCTGTGTAGTGAGACCCTGTGGACCTTGGACTAAATACATTAAAAAATAAAATTAGTAATTATACCACACAGGATTTTTATAATGTTAGTTTTCATTTGTGTTCAAAATTACAGGGTTGGGCAGATAGCTCAACTGTCTTAAGTGCATGCCTGGCAAGCACAAAACCTTAGATTTGATCTCTGGTACTGTATGCTGTGCCAGTACTACATGCTGCGTCTTCTCTGCACTGTGCCAGCCACTGAAATGGGGCTTGGTGACACACGCCTGTTACCCTAACTTTGAAGATGATGAGACAGAAGGATCACTGACTCTGAGCTGCATAGCAAGACTACCAAATGAAGAAATAAATAATTTTTAAAATATAATAAAAATTACATCTTTATTTTTAATCATTTTTCTAATTGAGTGTAATGATGCTATACGTTTAAAAAATGCAAAGGTTTATATGTAGTTTATTTGATATCAAAAACTTTAATTTTTTTTTTTGTCTTTTTGAGAGTCTTGCTATGCAGTTCAGGCTGGCCTTGAGCTCACTTTTGTAGTTCAGGTTGGTGTCAAACTCACATTGATCCTCCTGCTTCAGCCTCCCAAGTGCTAGAATTATAGGTGTGCGCCACCATGCCCAGCTATTAAAAAATATTAAATTGAAGATTTATTAACCGTTTAAAACAAATATTGTTATCCAGAGTCAGTGAAAATAATTTGATGTAGCCACTAGCATATTTGACAGATGATATTATAGTCTTAATACATATAATATGACCATTACTCTTCAACTCTCTCTATATATTATTCTAACATAAACAGGTTACCTGATTAATTTATAGCAGCCTAGAACCCACCCCAGCAGTAAGTCAAATAGGTAGATTGGATTTCTGTTTTATCTAGCTTTCTGGGTCATATAAGATAGGGCATATAAAAGTCATTTCTAAGACAAACAGTACACAAATAATGAGGGCATAGTAATAAAACACTAATTTAAGAATGACAAATCTCACTGAATGTTGTAGCAAAGATTGGTAGTCTTAACTGCTGGTAAGTTTGAGTCATGATGACTTTAGCCCAGAAGCTAAGGGTCAGACTGGACAATATGAAAATTCATCTTCAAAAACAGGATAAAATTTCACTTATGGTTGTTGAATTCTTTGATTTGAAGCATGTAACTTGTTTTGTGCCATTTTACTTTTTTGGTCCTCTCCCCCCACTTTCCCCCACAGGTTTCATGCCACCACCAGTTCCCCCACCGGTTGTACCTCCCCCTGCAATTCCACCTGTAGTACCAACATGTGAGTTTTCTCAGTACAGACTTTTCTTTGTACCCAGCAATTACAGTGTGTTGGTTCTTATTCCTGTGAATTATTTTTAACTATGAAAGTTTTTAAACAAAATGAATTTGTGATGTGATTTCTAAAAATTAACCGTATCATAGAATGGTTGTTAGTTGTGTATGATTTGCTGTCTTTACAATGTCAGGGAGATAGTTTAGTGGTGTGATTTGCTGTCTTTTTTATTTTATTTTATTTTATTTTTATTAATTTTTTTTTTTTTTTTTCTTGTTTCAGAACTCTTGTTCATTTATTTATTTTCATGGCCGGCTCAGCCTGCCCCGATGGCAGGGCTGGCACAGCATGTGGTGCCGGGGATCAAACCGTGGTCCCTGCAGCTGCCCCCCAAGCAGGCGCTTTAGACCACTGAGCCATCCGGCTGGGCCCTGATTTGCTGTCTTTACAATGTCAGGGAGATAGTTTAGTGGTGTAAGTGCTTGCCTCACAAGCGCAAGGTCCTGAGTTCAGTCCCCAGTCCAAAAAAAAAATTGTGTTTATAAAATTTGAAGACTTTGCCATGGCTTTTGTTTTGCTTTATAAAATGTCTTTATTTAGAGCAGTCCTGTCCAAATTCTCCTTGGATTTCATAATTCTTCATAGCTTAGTGAAGAAACAATTCAGACCGTATGCAGGGTGCCACATAATAGATTTGGATTTTTGCTTTCTCTGTGGTATTGAATTTGTTCTTTTCATGTTTCATGGAGAATGAAAGTTAGCACCAAAGACTCACAGATTCCAATTTAATTTACTATAGTATGTAAGCAAAATACCTTAGGTGTGGAATTATAGCATAGCACATCAGAAATTATATAATGTCTTCTCCCATTTTTGTTTATAAAATAAACTATTTCTTTAGAAATCTCTTAGGTTCACCGTGAAATAGAAATTTCCAATATTGCCTCTGTGATTGCATAGCATCTTTTATTATCAACGTCTCCGCCAAAGTTAAGGTAGAGTTAAAGTTGATTGACCTCTGATGTATTACTCAAAGTTCATACTATAAAATTTACTTTGCTCTTCCACTTTCAACGATATTGATGTTAATTAGTGAGTAGTGGAAGTTGATCATTTAAAAATGTTTCCCTTCAAGGTTTTTTTTTTGTGTGTGTGGTAGTTTCATTAACTGACCATTGTTGCCAGCATTTTATTATCATGAGTTGCAAAGTGATTATTTTTATAAATCCAAAATTCTTTGCACGTCTGTTCTCTAGAATTTTTTAATGAATAAAAGCTTCCTTTTATTAGCTAATGAAACATAAGTCACTGTGAGTATATTATATACATTTTTAGTCACTAGTATCAGTATTAATGGATGATTTCAGTGTTATATAGTAACTGAAAATGAGAGAAAGATTTCTCTGTTTCATCTCCTCTCCCCCTTTTAAGCGTCTAGTGATATAGCTCAGTGATACAGTGCCTGCCTGGCAAGCATGAGGCCAACACTTCAGTTCCTGGTATCAAAAAAAGTTATTTTCAGTCAATTACCCTTTGTTGTTGTTGTTGAAGTTCAGATGTTTTTTTGTCTTCAGACAGTGCTTCTTTATCCTTTATTAGTTTTTGAGGGCCTCTTAGTTTTTTCTTTGGAGGGGACTCAGTTTGCCCCTGACTTATCTTAAAATTTTCCTGTTCTAGTCTCAGAATCATCTATTTCTTCAAATGACATATTTAAAGTTACAATCTGAGAGCCGGGCATGGTGGCACATGCCTGTAATCCTAGCACTTGGGAGGCTGAGGCACGAGGATTGGTGTGAGTTCGAGACCAGCCTGGGCTACAAAAATGTGCTCAAGGCCAGCCTGAACTGCATAGCAAGATTCTGCCTCAAAAAGATAAAACAAAACAAAATAAAATAAAATAAAATATAATCTGAATATAAGATTCCCATTTTGCTCTTGGGATTTCATTGAGCCAGCAAATTTTCATGAAAAAGTCATGAAAGGGCTGGGGAGATAGCTCTGTGGCACAAGTGCCTGCCTGGCAAGTACAAGGTCATGAGTTTGAACCCTGGTCTCACACACACACACACACACACACACACACACACACACACACACAGAGTAATGATTATTTTCATTCACCTGTAATTTAGAATTGCATGCCATACTATAATTTGAAAGCACTTAAAACCATTATTACTGTCAGTAAGACTACTGAGTCAAACTACTTGTTCTCAGGATATATATTTGCAGAAAGTATATAATTAGGATGCTGATATGGAAGAAGGTCACCTTTAATTGTAATTTTCTTGTAGTTGTGGAACCAGTTTTGTATTTGACTTTAAAAAATTAATTGATTCGAGACAACCTGGTTTTAATGTCCATATCTTCTTTAGTAGAGCATACTTTTTAAGATGAACATAAAAATTCAAATAATTATAGACATTTCACTCTTTTTTTGGTGGGACCAGGGTTTGAATTCATGACCTTACACTTGCCAGGCAGGCACTTGTGCCACGGAGCTATCTCCATCATCCCCATTTTTATTTTAGTCTGTTGAACATTTCAGAAATATTAAATGCATTTTTATTCTGCTTTTTTCCTTGTGTCAACATTTTATCTGTAGTAATTCTCCAGCTCAGTATTTGAGCAAGCCTATTTAAAAACATTAGACCTGAAAAACCTCTCATGATAGAGTATATTTGATAAAGATAGTAGCTATTTTTTTAAAGAATTTTTTTTTTTTTCTTGTTTCAGAATCTTTGTTTGTTTATTTTTATGGCCAGCTCAGCCTGCCCTGAGGGCACGGCTGGCACAACATGTGGTGCCAGGGATTGAACTGCGGTCCCTGCAGCTACCTAAGCTTTCCTAAGCAGGTGCTTTAGACCACTGAGCCCTCCTGCCGGGCCCCAAGATAGTAGCTTTTGATATTCCAGTCAATTTTGTTCTAAAATGATTTCCTTTTAGTGTTTAGGTAGTAGTAAGAATCTTTTTTTTAAAAAAAAATATGTATTTGTAAAGAATAATTACTTCTGAAAGTTGCAGAAAATATTCAGAAGTCATTTTTATACAGAGGCTTATGCTATATCCTGCCTGTCAATTATCCCTAGTTAATTTTAGAAAATCTGGGATCATATAATAAAGAAATACTTAATATTCTACAGAGTGTAATTTCATAACCACTGCTCATGACAACACGTGGTTTTCTTTCCTTTAAATCTCTTTTGTGCTCACAATTTATATAAGGTAATTCTAGAGTATCCTAAGTGACACATATTGGACTAAAACTTCCAACTATATAGTTTGTATTTCTATAGTTCTTTTTTTTAATATATCAGTGAAATGTATACTTAGAAATTTTGCTTCTGCTTCTTTAGCATGGGATGCTTAATATTTCTAGTCTATCTTAATCTGTTCTCATTTGAGTTTCTAACTTCACTGGACTAAAGAGTAAATGTAAGAACTCTTATGTCATGATATCAAGGAGATTGGTTAATTTTCATTCTGGTTCATAATTGTCAATATATGTTTGCTAGTTATATATATTTATATTATTCACTTAACTGGGCTGGCATCCTTAGCAAATTAATTTTTTATAATATTAGAATTTATTCTATACTAGTGTTTTTATTAATCTTAGGTGAAATTATTTCTTAAATTTGTTGGGTTTTCCTGCTTTTAAAAAAGCAATGCTTTTAGGCTGGGGAAATAGCTCAGCTATGTAAATACCTGTCTTGCAAGCACAAGATCCTGAGTCTAGTCCCCAGTACCTAAATACATACATACATAGAATTTAAAAAGCAAAGCTTTCTTAGTATTACTTAGCATCTTTATGATGATTCATTTGTCGTTTTGAACATTAGTTGTATAATATAGTTGGTAATACAAAAGTGCCATTAAATGAAATATTTAAACTGCCAGAAAACTTAGTATATGAATTGGTTACTTAAATCTGAAATACATTTTTCTTCTTTCTAAAACAGCTTTAGTGCAGCCACCATTGTCCATGACCCCAGAAACTGTGAAAGATGTTGGATTCGGTAGTCTTGTTTTACCAAGTGGTTCTGTTACCAGTGGTCTTGCTACTGCCGCTCTGCCAGCTGGAAATGTTTTTAATCCCCCAGCTAAAGCAGAACCTGAAGAGAAAGTACCTCATCTTATAGAACACCAGATTTCTTCTGGTGAAAATACCAGATCAGGTAAAACAAAATGAAATAAATTCCCTGGAAATATGTACACATTTCTTCTGTTTTAGATGGTTAGTGTGGAGTGACATACGTTTTTAACCAGTTCAATGCATAAACACTGACATAGTCTAATTTTTGATAGAAATCATTATATCCCGCAAATTACATTTTAAAATAATGACATTCTCTTCAGATTAAGATCAATTTCAGTATCTTTCTGTTAATTATCCCCCTCTCAGGGGAGGGTCTCACCACTTTTTTCACCTGTTGGGACTGCCGTAATATATTGCCATCTAGCTAAGAGTGTACATAATTTATAAGAAGATAAGAATCAGCACATATTGCTAGTTTCATTGACACATAGATACATTAGATGCAATCTCAGTACTATGGAATCCTGAAGCAGGAGCGACACAAATTTCAGCCTAACTAGAGAGACCTAGTCTCAAATTTTACAGTGATCAGGGGATGTGTGTTTGTGTAAAAGTCTTGGGCTTAATCCTCAGTGCCACCAAAAGCAGTTTTAAGTTTGAATATTTTAATATTATCCAGCTACAACTGGAAGATAAATACAGTATATAAAAGCATTAAGTCCTTTATGAGCCTAACATATAGGTGTCATTTAAGACTTTTAAGTCTTTGTTAAAGATGGCAATCAGCGTAAAATGTAAGTTTAAAAAAAAGATTTCATGCAAGCTTATTTTAGGATGCAACCCTATTTACATTTTTAGTCTTTCAACTTTGTATGATAATGATGTTAGATTTATTTATTTATTTTTGAGACAGGGTCTTGCTATATGCAGTTCAAGCTGGCCTTGGGCTCGCTTTTGTACCCTAGGCTGGTTTTGAACTCAACCTCGATCCTCCTGCCTCAGCCTCCCAAGTGCTGGGATTACAGGCCTGCACCACCACACCCAGCTCGTTAGGTTTTTTTGTTTAGTGTCTAGTATAGCTTGATTCTAAAATAGCTCTTACTAGAAATTATAGCTTTTATAATTCCTAATGTAGTTTCTTTATTACCAAATAACTTACTTTGGATTATTCTTCTCCCATTTTAGTGATTACAAATGATATTTCAAGTAACACTGCGATTCTGGGAGGACAGCCGTCTAACATGACAAGCAATTCTGGAATTCTGGGTGTCCAAAGATCAAATGTATCAAGTAATTCTGAAATACTTGGAGTCCGACCATCTAATGTCTCTAATAGTACTGGGATTATTGGAGCCCAGCCACCAAATATCATAAATAACTCTGGAATTTTGGGAATACAGCCACCAAGTGTGTCAAATAGTTCTGGACTTTTGGGAGTACTACCCCCAAATATGCCTAATGCTTCTGGACTTGTAGGAATACAGCCACCAAATATTGCAAATACTTCGGGACTTTTGGGAACACAGCCACCACCAGCTGGACCTCAAAGCTTACCCCCTTTAAATATCCCCAGTCAAAGGATGCCTGCAATGCCAATAATAGACATTCGTCCAGGACTAATACCACAGGCACCTGGACCAAGGTTCCCTTTAATGCAGCCTGGAATTCCACCTCAGCGGGGAATCCCTCCTCCATCAGTACTTGATTCAGCTCTTCATCCACCACCCCGTGGACCTTTTCCACCAGGGGATATCTTCAGTCAGCCAGAAAGACCTTTTCTAGCTCCTGGAAGACAAAGTGTAGACAATGTTACTAACCCAGATAAAAGGATACCACTTGGGAATGATAATATTCAACAGGAGGGAGATAGAGATTACCGGTTTCCTCTCATAGAAACCAGGGAGACCATTCCTAGACCTCCCCCTGTGGATGTTAGGGAAGTGGTTGGGCGGCCTATAGATCCAAGAGAAGGGCCTGGAAGGCCTCCTTTAGATGGTAGGGATCATTTTGGAAGACCTCCTGTAGATATAAGAGAAAACCTTGTGAGGCCAGGTATAGATCATCTTGGTCGAAGGGACCACTTTGGCCTTACTCCAGAGAAGCCCTGGGGGCATAGAGGAGATTTTGATGAGAGAGAACACCGGGTTCTACCTGTCTATGGTGGTCCAAAAGGCTTACATGAAGAAAGAGGTAGATTTCGGGCTGGAAACTATCGATTTGATCCTAGAAGTGCTCCTTGGAACAGAGGATTTGGACAAGAAGTTCACAGAGATTTTGATGACCGCAGAAGACCCTGGGAGAGGCAGAGGGATAGGGATGACAGAGATTTGGATTTCTGCAGAGAAATGAATGGAAATCGTCTTGGACGAGACAGAATTCAAAACACTTGGGTCCCTCCTCCTCATGCTCGGGTTTTTAATTATTTTGAAGGGGCCACTTCTCAACGAAAAAATGATAATGTGCCTCAGGTTAACGGTGAAAATACAGAGAGACATGCTCAGCCACCGCCTTTACCAGTACAGAATGATCCTGAACTGTATGAAAAACTGACATCTTCAAGTGAGATAAGCAAGGAGAAGAGTGACACAGTTGCTGATATAGAAAGTGAACCAGTGGTGGTAGAAAGCACAGAAACTGAAGGGACATAATCATCACTCAGTAGGTAAAAGATACCTTTTGTAAAGTTGTCATCTCTCTGTAATAGATTAATGGCTGACTGGACCATAGTTGTTCACTTTTGTCTGCCAGAATTAAGTTAATCTGATGTTCATGTTCACCTTTCTCTTAAAATAATTGTACAACTGACTTGTATAGACATTGTTCTTAATATGAACATGGTAGGTAAACATCTTTTTTATTTTTCTGATGAAATATAAATGTTGCCCCCAGATTCTTTTAACGTCAAGGAAATGAATTTAACAGCTTGTCAGAGACTTCCTATGGAAGAAAGAATTTTTAGATACTATCATTAGGTTGGATATGGTAATAGATATATTTCAAGATAACAAGTTATGGTATATCTTACCCATATCTCTAGGCTGCTGCAGAATTTTAAGGTAATAGACACAGCTGTGATATTTTATGCAAAGACTGACTAGATATTTGAGGAGCATAATACAGAGATTTTAAACAATGATTTTGTAAAATCTACACCATGGTCTCTGTTACTCCAAAGTAAGTGTGTGTGATTTGTTCCTCATGCTGCAGTGAGTAAAAAAGAAAACAACATAAACATTAAAGTACATTTCAATGTTGGGTGAATTTTGTTTTTAGATGCCAATAAAACTTACTTGTTTGATAACAGTGTTCTAGGAATTGTATTTTTTTAACCTACCAATTCTTAAAACCATGAAACAGTAGCATATGTTTAGCTACAAAAATTGCCTATTCCTATTCCTCTTAAAACAATGAAGAACTGTGTGGTGGAAAAGCATGTACTTTGATACAAAAATCATAGTCTCTTAAGTATGTATGTAATATGTATGTTTATTGTGTGAGTCAATGTAGTTTTTTCCTACTTCTCTGTGTCTTCGTGCATATACAGAGAAAAGTAGTTTTTAAAAATTCAGTTAATAAAATATTCTTTAAAACCTCATAGAAAGTTGGAGACATTGGCAAATTAACATTGTTATACTGTAGTTACAGCATATAGTCTTGATGAAAGTAAATAATAAGTAAATGAGAAACATTGTCAGGATGACAGTTCATTTTAATATAAAGCATGACTTCAAATTTAGCATGGAACCAAACTTACATAAATACTTGCATTGCTTTGTTTCACACTATATTTGATACTCTGTGTAGATAGTTCTAGCACTAATGAACATTGTAGTTCACATGCCTGGTGTGAATTTCTTTGTTGCACAAAATGTGCATTGGTGTGATGGACTTAAAGATACTGATTTGTGTACCAGGAACAAAATATCCATCATGTATTTCAAAGGATCTGGGTCACAATTCTAAATAAGCCTCCCACATAGAAAGGAGAAACACTGGGAGCTGGTTTCCTGGTCTTTTTTTTTTTTTTTTTTTTTCTACTTGTTTTGTTTTGAACCTTCTATATATCATGCATGCATACATAAAACCATTGATGCTTTTAGGTTTTAGTGGAAGGCTTTCATTGTTCTGTCAGTATTTACTTTCTTTCTTTTGCATTTCTGACAGATCATCATTTGCTCTTATGTTTTTCAGTCTTACCAGCAATAGTAGACTAGCACCCCAGCAATATAAACTTGAGTTGGTTTTGTTTACTTTTGATAATCTAGACAATTACAGGAACTTTAATTTTTCTGACCAAAAAATAAAGCCTTTTACTTAAAGGTCTGAGTAGATATAGCACATTATTTTATTTGGAAAAACAGCAGAAATGCCTAAATGCTGTTTATTTCTAAGGTAGTTCTGTCAATAATTTGAATTAGTTTTAGATCTGAAGGGAATGAGGAAGAAGTACGATATTAGAACATTATTCACAAAAGATCAACTTTGTCTTGGATTCTCTTTGAAACTACTTTAGTTGCATTTGCTGTGATTAGAATTAAATGACATTCACTTGAATTAAGTAGCAAGACAAATTGTGAGTTATTTTAGCGCTTTTTGACTCCAAGCTTTTCATTCCTGTTAGACTTTTCACATAGGTACTTGAAAACAGTAAGTGCCAGTATTGGACTGGTTTGGAGGGGAAAGTTTCTTGACCATTTGACAGTATATATTGACTCATTTTGGAAATGTGTGTGATGTTCTTTAAGATAGCAAACAAATTATGTGCGTGTTCTTATTTTGTCCTTGTTTTGCTATAAGATATTCAAAGGAGATTATTAATCTTCATCTTAAATTTCCAAAACTTGTATTAATACATTTACTTTTTTTCTTTATGTCAGAGAGAAAAGTTGTTTATTGTGTTCAAGGGTGGCCTTAACACATCTTCAATATGTTTTATGATAGTTCAGTCACTAGAATGTTAGCAGTTAGAAACTCCTATAATGGTTGAGGTGTAGCAAAACAGTGAACTTATTGATACTGAATCACATGATGGTGTTTGGTTGGGTTGTATTGTGCTTGGTTCTGGGAATTGCTATCACCGATCTATGCCTCCCAGCCTAATATAGCATCTAATGTATGACATGTTAGAGTGGTGAGATTTTCTTGTTTTTTTGTTTTTTGGGTGTGTGTGTGTGCATGTGCGTGTGCGTGTGTGTGTGTTTGAGACAGGGTCTTACTATGCATTTCAGGCTGGCCTTGCACTCACTTTTGTAGCCTAGGTTGGTCTCGAACTCACACCAATCTTCTTGCCTCAGCCTCCCAAGTGCTGGGATTACAGGCACGTGCCAGTATTCCTGGTGGATTTTCATTATTTAAGTTATTCTCCTTTTACCAAGCAGTTCCTCTTGTGCTGTGAGTTCAGTTGTTTGATTAGTTTGCCATTTTTCACTCATAAAAGGTTAAAGGCTATGAAGCTATACATTTATAATTTCATGGTGTTAGTGCAGTATTCTGAAACAGAGAATGGAGTCATTTTTAATTTGTATTTATAGCCCCCATTTTTGGGCTGGGGAGATAGCTAAGTAGCTTAAGCACCTGCTTGGTAAGCACAGGCAAGATCCTGAGTTTGATTTCCACTACCAAAATAAAATAAAATAAAATAAATAAAAAAGATACTATCTCATCTAACACCATTTTATTGGATATCATTGATTGTAAGACCAGATACAAATATAAAATGCTTCCTGTAAGACATACTAGCATAACCAAACTCTCAGATATTAAATGGAAAAAGTTACAGAATGAAAGAAATCCAGGATTTTTTATTGAAGTAGACATTTAGTTCATTGAAAAATGTATAGTTAGTACATTAGTATATTTTTTTAGTAAATTCCCTACCCATGTAAATGTTCATACACTGTATATATTTAAGAGGTGTAGAGAATATTTCCCTTTTTTTCCTTACTGTGTATTTTCAGATGGGCACAGCATTTAATGAACAAGGAAATTTTATATTCAATTATGAATAATTTCATTACATGCCTTCATCTTGATAGACTAGTTACTAGGTACTATATTAAAAAACTTTGATGCCTTTACCTTTCATCAATCTTGTTGGTTTGTGGTATAGCCGGCTCAGCCCTTCCTGGGGTGAGGTGGCGCAGCATGTGGTGCCAGGGATCAAGGAGTGGTCCCAGCACTTGCCTGAACTTTCCTAGGCAGACGCTTTAGACCGCTGAGCCATCTTGCTGGCCCACCTTTCAACTTTCAGAGAAAATATTTAATACAGAATGAAAGAACTAGTATCTTTATATTGATTTTTAAAAAAATCTTTTAAATTTATTTGGTACAGGGTCTCACTATACAGCTCAGACTTGTAGTGATCCTCCTTTATCAGCCTCCCCAGCACTGGGATTACAGGTGTGCACCACCACTCCTGATTTTACTTCTGAAGGGAAAAATTGGTGTTGTATGTTTTAATAGAGTTATAACATATAATATGCTATGATCCAACAAACTTTTTTGAACCTAGAAGTGAAAATTAATAGCTTAGGGTAGGGGAGATAGCCAAGTGGTATGAAGACCTGCCCAGCAAGCACAAGGTCATGAGTTCGATCTCTGATACTGAAAAAAAAAAAATTAAATTGAACAGTCTAAAAAGATTAATTTAGACTGTTTAATTTTTATTTATTTTAAAATATTATTAATTTTAAATTATTAATTTTAAAATATTAATTAATTATTATTTTTTTAAAAAAATATTTATTTTTCTTGTTTCAGAACCCTTGTTTGTTTATTCACTCATTTTTATGGCCGGCTCAGCCTGCCCCGAGGGCAGGGCTGGCGCAGCATGTGGTGCCGGGGATCGAACTGCGGTCTCTGAAGCCGCCTAAGCCTCCCCAAGCAGGCGCTTTAGACCACTGAGCCATCCCACCAGGCCCCATTAATTATTAATTTTAAATTATTAATTTAAAAATATTATTAATAAATTAGTTTATTAATTAATCTTTTGGGGGGTGTTAGGGAATCAGTTATAGAGCTCTTGAAAAGTTGTAGGGTGATTGGTGATCATCACAGAGTAAATTAAGTCTGTGGTGATACACATATACTAATTATATGTGTACATCATACTAGTTTTATACATATATTTTACAGACCTCATACTGCCATTTTAAATACATTGAAATCAGTAAATTTTCATTATACTGTATAATTTTAATGTTTTTAAAAAGTTAAAATGTTTACATAGAACTGTTTTTAGTGTTATGGCAAAGAAGTAGAGTTAATTGTGGCAACTCCTTATAGAGAATGATTGCAAAGTAGAGGTCAGTTGTAAGTAATTTAACATATTAACCTAATAAACTATTATAACAGGAAAAACATGGAAGGAAGCTTAAGATAACTTTATGGGACATAACAGCCCCAGTGAAGACCCTTTATGCTACTTCTGTTTTTAGACATAATCTCACTGTATTGTTAAATTGCCTAGGGTAGGCTGGAACTTGGGCTCCTTTTGCCTTGGCTTCTCAAAGTGCTTAGCTTACCATGCCTTGCTGTAGGATATGTTTTTTGCACAAGTGGACCTTTTAAAATAGTTCAGTACAAAACAGTTTACTTGGTATGTTTTAACATCAGTTGTAGAAAGAACCTTTTGGGAACAAAATTGCATTCTAAAAATTAGAATGTTATTAGCATGATTATTTAGATGTGGATTGTGCATAAGTAACTAAAACAAAGCAGTGATTTCTTTTTTTTTCTTGTTTCAGAACTTTTTGTTTGTTTATTTATTTTTATGGAGGGCTCAGCCTGCTCTGAGGGCAGGGCTGGCACAGCATGTAGTGCCAGGGATCAAACTGCAGTCCCTGCAGCTGCCTAAGCTTTCCTAAGCAGGCACTTTAGACCACTGAGCCATCCTGCTGGGCCCCGCAAAGCAGTGATTTCTTTGGAGCTTTACTCTGACATTATTCTGTGCCTGCAGTTATTTCCCTTGTTTCTCAGTAGTTTTTTGTTCATCATATGTACACCTACAATTACTCTGCCTTGCTGTTCTAAAGATAATTTGAGATACACAGTCAATGTTTGAAGTAATGCACATCAAGAAGTATATGAATAAGCTTAGCAGTATTATGTAGACGATGTTAGTTCAGCTGTTAAATTGAATATACTTTTGTATAGAGCTCGAGACAGTTTAATACAGTTGTCCCTGCGTATCCATGGGGAATTGGTCCAAGGATGATGTCTTTGGATACCAAAATTTGTGGATACTCAGGCTCTTCCATGAAATAACATAGTATTTGTATATAACCTACAAATGCCATCCCATCTACTTAACTTTTACTTTTGAAATATGGTATCCTTTTATTTTATTTTTTTTATTATGGTGGCTCAGCTTGCCCTGGGGGTGGGGCTGGCGCAGCATATGGTGCTGGGATTGAACCATGGTCCCTGTGGTTGCCTAAGTTTGCCTGAGCAGGAGCTTTAGACTGCTGAGCTATCTTGCTGACCCATCCCATATACTTGAAATCATCTCTAGATTACTTAGAATTTCTAATACAGCCTAAAGGCATGTTATGCTGCAAATTATTTAAGGACTAATGAGGACACTTCTATACATAATACCTATGTTTTTTCTTTCAAATGCTTTTTTATCTGAAGTTGGTTAAATGCAGATACAGAACCAAAATGTAGAGGACAGGTTGTTGTAGCACTTGGTTATCCTATATTCATTGTCTTTCCTACTTGTGATCTATCACTGGTTTATTTTTCTGCCTGAACAGACTACAAATCATTATCTTAGCCCTCCAGGTTCCTTTTTCACCAGGCTTTCTGGGTAAAATTTATTGAATTTGTTAACATTGAAAGTAGTTTTATATTCCTTTACTGACTTCTAAGATCATTTATAGCTTTTAAACACTTTAAATTTAAGAAATAAGTTTTCTTTTTTGTAAAAGAACAGTTAAAGGAGAAAAGTAACAGTATCCTGGGACAGGTTACTGAGCCTCAAAACATTTCTTAATAGCTAATCTGTAGGGCTATAGTTTTTATTGAAGATACTGTGCTAACATTTAATAATTTATATAAAACAGCACCCAAAGTAACTATATTGCATTATATTCTCATGACCATCCTGTGAGAGAGTTCTTTTATTACCTGTTTTGGTAGGAACCTAGGTCACAGATTTCAGTACCTTTCCCAGATCTCATGAGAATATTTGAAGACTGAAATGCTGTTGTGCCACATTCAGACATTAATGTGTACCACCTCATAAACTGTCATTCAGCAGATGTTCACCAAATGTGGTTCCTTTTTTCTTACAGAAGGAAAATACATACGTAAAAAACCACATAGCTTGACCAGGCTTGTCCATCTTTATAAATTACAACTGCAGTTAACCACTGAAGTTCTGTTTTCATTACAAGTATACATGGTGCCTTCTTTTCCTTTAAAGTGCTAGTCACTTTAGAGTCTGTTTTTATGATTTTTTTGGAGCTATATCATGGTGTAATAGTTTTGTCTTAGTAACTGTTTTAGAGACTGACTCACGTTTTTTGTTTGTTTTCAAGCTGTTGTGATGCGGCTCAGGGCTTTTTACTTACTAGGCAGGTGTTTTCTGGCTATATACTGTGCCCAGTGAACTTTCTTTTGAAAAAACATTTTTTTTTCCCAAAATATCACTATAGATACCTTTTACCATTGGAATGCTTTTGTAAAGCAAAACCAATGACTGTTTGCAAAGTTACATTTTTAGCGTAAGTTTATGAGCAGTTCTTTATGAAACTTACCATTTATATCTAACCAAAACAGTACTGTGTTTTCTTGTGTATAGAAGCTATTTTAGAAATATTACAGACTTGAATTAAAATATATGATATAGGTGGTATTCAGAACTAGTGTTTATTAACCACTTGAACTCATGTAAGAGTTTAGAGGCCTTGTGTCAGTTTGTATTGTTAAAATTCATAACCTAATTCTAGGTTTTCTTTCTCTTCCCATCCTCAGGTCACTCATTGTGAGTTCATGTAATGCCTTTTATGGTGTTAGCCTTTGATACTTTTTCAGAGTCCTTCAACCAGGGACTGAGCATTGTGACTATAATGCTACTATACACCTCAGGTTATATTCTTAGTAAATTTGTAATACAAATGCATTTTCGATAATTTTAGCAAAGATGATTATAGTGGTACTTTGGTTCACAAACTTAATCCTTTATGATTCAGGTTGCAAAGCAAGTTGGATGAGAAACAAATTCTGTGGCTAGGCTCAGTGCTTATCTTATGGGAAAGTGTGACTTGGTTCTCACCCAGTTAGGTTTGCAGCTAGAATTGTAGAAAGAATTACAATTTAGAAACTGAGACACTGTTGCGTTAGCGAGTCATGGTTGCACATGTCACTCATCCACAGAGTGGAGCAGATTGCTGCAAATTTGAAATTAGCTGAGTAACTTAGTCACAAAAAATATCAAATAATAAAGAAGTGCAGAGGATATAGCTCAAGCTGAATGTCAAATTCAGTCCCCTGTAGCAGCCTCCCTGAAAGGGTAATAATTTTGTGCCTATTACATGTAGTAAATTTCTCATATATGGACAGTTTTTTTACAAGAATGTGATTATTGACTAGGGTGCCATTTACATATTAGCAAGGATCTTTATAAAGTGAGAAGACCAGCCAGGCATGGTGGCTCATGCCTGTAATCCCAGCACTTAGGAGGCTGAGGCAGGAGGATCAGTGCGAGTTCGAGACCAGCTTGAGCTACAAAAGTGAGTTCAAGGCCAGCCTGAACTGCATAGTGAGAACCTGTCTCAAAAAGACAAAATAAATAAATAAAGTGAGAAGACCTGTTGCTGTAAAAGTGTATAACGGATAACTGCTGTTTAAAAACAAGTGTTTCTTTTTTTAATTATTATATTTATTTATTTATTGCCTGATTCATTGTATTTTAGGGAAGGGTCTATAGGGCATTCAGGGTCTCACTGCTAGATCGGACTCGTAGTGATCTGCCTGTTTACCGCCTCCCAAGAGCCAGGATTACAGGTGCTGGTTTGCCACATTCAGTCGCAATTGCCATCTCAGTGTGCCCTGTGGTGGGGCTGGCACAGCAGGCCCAGCAATTGAACCCTTGGCCCCTGTGCCTGTATGCAGGGACTTTAATCCGCGCAGCTATCTGGCCAGCATAGATGTTTGTTTTTTAAAGATTATAATTGCTTGGAGTTCTTGGATAGAGGAGGGTAGAACTTAGTATATTACTGTGTTAAGACCAAGGGAAAGGACTTACATGTTTCTGCTTGGCAAAACTATCAATTGACCTAAAACTATTCTTAAAATTTATAATATTCTTAAAATTTACTTAATCATAATTTGTAATGCTCTTTCTGAATAACATTATTTTCTGAATTAGTAGCAATTCATAACTCTATGACTGTTGAAATGCAGTTTTGTTACCAAAGACAAAGTGTAAGAGTGGAAGAGGAGATAGGTTAAACTTTTTTTTTTTAATTTTATGTTTTTGGTACAGAGTCTCACTATGCAGTTTGGATTGGTAGTAATCCTCCTGTTTCAGCCTCCCCAGTGTTGGGATTATACGCATGCACCATGAAGCCCAGTCTTGGTCGGCTTGGCCAAGACCAGCAGAGCATGTGGTACCCAGGGTTGAACCTGGGTCCTTGTGTTTGCCTAGGCAGGTGCTTAGACTGCTGAGCTATCTCCATGTTCCAGGACTTGTTAAATTTTTATGTGGTTGCAGGCACTGTACATAAATTTCCTTGGTTTTAGAAGTACTCTTTTTGATTGGCTTTGTTACCACCTCTTGACAAGTGATGGAGACTTGAGAGATGTCCATGGTCACACAGATTTTCATTTGATTTGAACAAGTATTTTCACACAGGTTTGCTGGCTTGAATGCTGTGCTTTACTTTAAAGGATAATCTTTTTGAAAAGTAGGTGCTACAATTTTCTCAGGCTGCTGCAGCAACATACCAAAACAGAATAGCATAAAGCAACAGAAATTTTCTCAGTGCCAGAGGATAGAAATCTGAAAAGAAAGTTTCAGCAGTGTTGTGCCCTCTTTCAAGGATCTAAGAAAAATCTTTTCCAAACTGCTGGCAGGTTTTAATAGTCCTTAATTTTTTTTTTTTTTTTTTTTTTTTTTTTGTCTTTTTGAGACAGGGTCTCGCTGCGCAGTTCAGGCTGGCCTTGAGCTCACTTTTGTAGCACAGGCTGGTCTCGAACTCATACTGATCCTCCTGCCTTAGCCTCCCAAGTGCTGGGATTAGTCCTTAAATTCTTGGCTTATAGATGCCTTACTTTATATGCTTCTATAAAGATGGCAGTTATATTGGGTTAGCAACCTTTACCCTGCTTAACTGATTTGCTTCTGCAATAACTCCAGTTTCCAGTAAGGTACCTTTGTGGGTACTAGGCTTTAGGACTGTTAACAAGTGTTCTGAGAGAATGCAGTTCAACCCAAAATAGCCATAGCCTATGTCTAAATTGTGTAACAAGATCCGAGTAAACAGAATACGTTAAAACAGTGAAAGGAATGAACACATTTTGACAAAATACATCGTCATAAAGCTCCACTTTAAAATCAGTTTGGATGTCACATCATGTTTAAATCCCTAAAATGTGAGTTATAAATCAAAGAAGATAGCACTACCTACTTATTAACATGAGCTTGTGATCCCTACTTGTCTTTATTTTTTGCACCAAAAGAATTTGCAAAGAAAATCCAGTAATTTTAGAATTGTCCAGTGTTACATAGAAAAGACTTATTCCCTTAGCTATACCAGAGACTATGAATCTGCTCCAATATTCACTGCTGCTGTACCCAAATCTTTTCAACATTTTCCAGGTATTCACTATAAGGCCCAATTTCAGCATTAGCTTCAGAATCTTCATCCCTGTTTCTAGAATGTTTTACCATGTAAAATAGTGTGATTTGTTTAACATTTTAGTGTCTTCTATGTCTGCTATATACAGTTTTCTTAATGTGATCTTATAGGAGTTACTATTTGCATTAGTAAACATAATGCAGGTATCATGGTTCTTGCCTTCACTTTTCTTGAGATATAAAATTAAATCATTCCAAATGTTTGTGTTCCTGAGTTCTTTGAAGATTTTTAAAGCAAAAATAGCAATATAGATAATATTTGTTAGCTCTTGATTTTATGTCATAAAGCCCTAAGTATTACTCTGCTCTTAATTTTACCTCTTTATAGGGAAAGATCTTTTTTTTTTTTTTTTGTGGAGGGGGGGTCCTTGAGACTGGGTTTTGTTATGCTGTTCAGGTTGGCCTTGAGCTCACTCTGTATCTAGGCTGGTCTCAAGCTTGAAATAGTCCTGCATCAGCCTCCCTAGTGCTAGGATTACAGGCATGTGCCGCCGCTCCTAGCTGGGAAAGAAATCGTTAATGGAGATGTTAAATGAAATAATTATATCTTTTACTATTTGTTATAGATTTACTACTTTGTCAATAATATCGTTTTAAATATTACAAGCATGCAAGTACATGAGTTAATTTTTCTTTTGGACATTTATTTTGAAAAAATGTTAAGAGGCAATTTATCTTTGTTAAACTACTGGAAGAAGTTTTATAAGGTAACAAAAACTCAGAAAAGGAACTAAGCACACTTGATACAGGTTAAGAAAAGCAGCATTATTTAATATGTAAATATATCTAGATTATTTCTTAAGGTAAAAAGCCAAGCTGTACACTAACCTTCCATGTTTATTAAATAATGGGCCAAGAAATGAATATTTAATGTGACCCAAATATCCAAATGTACAGTCATGTAATGCTTAGGGCCTTGCCAACTTTTTTAAAAAAATTGTATATTTGGTGCAGGGTGCAGGTGTATATTGTGTTGATCCTCCTGTTTTTAGCCTTTCCAATGCTGGTATTACAGGCATGTGCCACTGTGCCCAAACTGTCACCAGCTCAGTGCACCCTGGAAGTGGGGCCCATGTGCCATGTGGGACCAGGGATCAAATCCCAGTCTCTGCACTTACCAAAGCAGGTGCTTTGTCCACTGAGCTGTCTCATTGACACACCAACTTTTTAAAATAGTGTATACTCAAAGACTGGATCTCTTCTGTTCATATGGAGAGGGGTAGAAACTGTCAGAAATTCGTTCACTTCAAAATGGGTAAACTGAAGTGTCTAGTAATCTGATGTGTATCAGTGTTTTTCAATCAATGGACATGAACCAGGAATTGAAATCTTAGATTTTTAATCTGTAATTTTTTATGTCTAGACAGCTCATTTGTTTTCAGTCTTGTTGGTTTGTTTTTGTTTTGAGATAGAGTCTTTATGTGTAGTTTAGGCTGGCCTTGAACTCACCGTGTAGCTCAGGCTGGCCCTGAACTCCTGGCAGGCTTCCTATCCCAGCCTCCTGAGTGCTGATATTACAAGCATGCACCACCACACCTAGACTCCTGTTACACTGCCGTGTCCCAACTCCTGTGCCTGTTTCCAGTTACATACAACTTTTAGGTTTAGAGATGAACCTTACTGCTAAATATTAATGTTTTTACTCGGATATAGTCCTGGATATTTTTTTGGGGGGGGGGTCTTTTTGAGACAGGGTCTTGCTATGCAGTTCAGGTTGGCCTTGAGCTCACTTTTGTAGCCCAGGGTGGTCTTGAACTTGCACCGATCCTCCTGCCTCAGCCTCCTGAGTGCTGGGATTACAGGCGTGCGCCACCACGCCCGGCCTGGATATTATTTTATATAGGCAGGTTTTCAGAGAAATGAATGGGTTTTTTCCTAAAGTGCCCTTTATATTACAGACCTCAACTGTGCAGTTGTCAGATTGCAGTTGGAGAAACAGGTGAATGATGTCCTACAAGTTGAAACTTAGAATATGCGATTTCAGGTTTTTGGTGCTTTTGTTGGTAAAGGTGACATCTGAAAATGAATTCCAACTTGAATTATCTTCATTTGGAAAAGAATTGGTAGCATACCTGAGGACTGTCTGTGTCTTTTAGTACCGAGTTTAACAACAAAAGATTGTAGAGCCCCAGAGAATTCATTGTAGATATAGTGAGGAATAAGGACCACCAGTGGTTTCTTTGCATTGGGAAAAATTTTCCTCTAAAGCATAAAGTTATTCTGAGATTTACTTTGGAAGTGAGAGTCTGATATGTCTGGCATTATAGCATAACCACATGTGACATTTTGTCAGAGGCATTTGCTCGCTTCAGCAAGGATCTCTTCACTTTAATGAATGCCACTACCCAAGTGCATTGTCAGATTACTCAGCAGACCGAAGTGCCTGCTTTGGCAGAGCACGGTAGGCAGGGTTCAATTCCCAGTGTGCTGTGCCAGCCCCACCCCTGGGCACTGCTGAGATGATGACTGAGACTGGGCCTGGTGGCGCATGCCTGTAATCCCAGTGCTTGGGAGGCTAAAAACAGAATCACTTTGAGTCCAGTCTTTGTAGTGAGACCCTGTAGACCCTGTAGGCCCTGTAGACCCTGTAGATCCTGTAGATCCTGTACCAAATACATAAAAGTACATTGTCAGCCAGTGTATTTGCATCCTTGTTAGGAAATTGTGAGGTGGTTAAAACATACCAGATCTTTAAGAAGTAAAGACCATGTAGTATTTGGAGGAATACCAGGAATCAAACTCAGGACCTTGCATTTTCTGCATCCTCAGCCCCTATAGTTTTTTTTTGTTTTTGTTTTAGAAGAGTGGCCTAAATACAAAATGCATTAGGGAGAGTTAAAAAAAATTAAGATTTATTGAAAGTGTTAATGTTTAATTATTTGACCAATCTTACATACCTATATCTGTTAATCTAAACAGATTTGATGATGAAAATATGTAATACAACCATTCTTAAATTTTTGTTCTTGTTTTCTAAGTCTATACTATATGTGCTCTTGTCTCTGGGGTTTTTTTTTTTATCTTATCTTTGTGTTTGCTATTTTTACTCTTTAAAATAAAATAAAATAAAATAAAGACCATGTAGTGGATGAAGTTTAGTAGAGATAAACCTAGCTTCAGCATCTTCCGGTTAGTTGCTTCTTATAGAAGTGTCAGAATCAAAGTATCCATGCTGACTTTTCTGGATTCTCAGCACAAACATTAGTACAGACTAATACCCAACAGAAAATGGACATTAATATGACAGTTTTTCAAAAGTGATACCTAACTTCAAAGTTTAGATTTTTTTTTGGTCTTTAATAAAATTCAGAGTGTTGATCATAGTGAATAAAATTGAGATTAAATACAGCAACCTCACTGTTAGAAACTTTCCAAAATTGTAGCAAATTTGTATATTCAGGTTAAAAAAAACAAACTCCTAAACTTTTGATACAGGGACTTGCTATACAGTTTGTATTCGTAGTGGTCCTCCTGTCTCAGCCTCCCCAGTGCTGGGATTACAGGTGTGCTCCACCCTGCCTGGTTCCAGGACCTGCGAAGTACTGAGGATCAAACTTGGGACCTTATACTTGCAAGTCAGGTGCTTATGCCTCTGAGCTGTCTCCCCAGCCTCTCTGCTTTTTTTTTTTCCACGTTTTTTGATAGCTGGATCAAATTCAGGCCCTTGTGCTTGCCAGCAGGTGTTTATGCTGCTGAGTTATCTCCTGGACTCCTTTTCTTTCAAGGGTCAGTTGTCCTTGACAGTCATTCTATTTGATCTTGCTTCTGACCAACATATGACCATATCACTGGGACCCAGATCCATCTGAATCTCTAGGTTTCTACCTAGATATTCCATGAGCATCTTAAACTTAACCTCCATATTGTTTCTCCTGAATTCTTGCCAAAAAAATGTGTTTTCCATGGCCTTAGGGCAAATTACTCTCTTTCATACCTATAGTGTCCCTCAGTGACAGGATTTTTTTTTTTTCACTAAACAATTGAAATGCCTGTTTTCATTGGCCTTGCCTTTAACTTGCTTTTCCATTGTCTATTTATTCAACTTGCCTGGTAGTTTCAAAGTATCTTCTAGGCTCAAGACTGATAAATGCATCCTGTGTAATACTTGATAATTTTACAGAATTTTCTTGGAGTAAGTATGGCCTCTAAGAAGTATATTGCCAGCATTTGAATAGAGAGCAAATATTTTTGGTCCCTTGAAGTTCTCAATGAGATTAAAGATGTTACTACTAGTCTTATGTGGTTGAAGTAGGGTTAAATGATTAGATTCATGTACTTAGAACAGTTCCTGGCACATGAATACACAAATATTAGATATAGTGGTATCACTTAATATTATAGTGCATGTATTAACATGTATTAACACACTTATCTACCAAAAGCCCTGCCTTGGTGTGCTAACCTCTGAAGTAAAATCCAAAGTATTGGGTCTGGTATGCTGATCTTACTTTCATTCTGTGTATTTGGTACAAGGTCTCACTATGCAACTTGGATTCCTGTTTCAGCCTCACCTGTGCTGAGTTACAGGCATGCACCACCACACTTGGACCCCTAGCTGGTGTGCCTGCGGGAATGGCTGGCATGGTATGTGGGACTGGGATTGAACCTTGGTTCCTGCACTTGCCAAACCGGGTGCTTTTTCCACTGAGCTACTAAGTTATCTCATGAGCTCTTGCTAATCTCATTGTGATCTAAACTCTGATTAATCTATCCAGTCTTCTGTAAACATCATGTTTTTCAGGAGTTACTATCAGCAACTTCTCCAGAATGTTTTGCTGCTTATCTTGATGTGTCTTGTGACTGAAATATCATCTTCCTTTTTACAGTATAGATTCTGATTTATCTTACAGCCCTTTTATTCTCACTCCATATATTTATTATAGTTCTTGGCAGTTATAGTTCACATGCTTTTTTGTTTTTTAAAGCAGTGGGCTCTTTGAGAACAGAAATCAGATGTATGTCCTGATGATGTGCTTGTCTTGGTACATACTTGATAAAAGTCTGATAAAAATGAATTTCAAAAAAGCAAAAGTTTTATAAAAAAAAAAAAACACTTGAAATCTGGAAACGTTACTTTGCTACAAACAATCTTAAAAAACTTCAGCATCACTTGATAGCTGC
Source organism: Myocastor coypus (assembly GCA_004027025.1). Classification (NCBI taxonomy): domain Eukaryota; kingdom Metazoa; phylum Chordata; class Mammalia; order Rodentia; family Myocastoridae; genus Myocastor; species Myocastor coypus. The sequence goes on from PVJA010003215.1 coordinate 24,141, forward strand.
TTAAAAACTTCTAACTTCCTTCTACCACTCACTGAGGCATGATTTGTATTTTTAAGAGATTCAAATGGCTTGCAGCAGGGCTAGTGAAATAGCTCAGCAGTCTAAAGTGCCTGCTTAGGAAAGCTTAGGCAACCACAGGGACTATGGTTCGTCCACTGGCATCACATGCTGCAGCAGCCCCATCCCTCCGGCAGGCTGAGCTGGCCATTAAAAAAAAAAAAAAAAAATGGAGCTTGTACTTAAATAAAAAAAAAAAAAAAATCAAAAGGCTTGTGGCAGATATATTTGTGAAACACTACTGTAGTTTATTTTTCCCCAATAGATTGTCATGTGTTCAAAATCATATACTTGATGCTTACAAAAATTAAAAATGGGCAGTTGTCCGAATATGTTTAATGGAAAAATGATTAAAACATTTAAAGATAAAGGTAACTTCAATAAGAATAGGTTTTTAGCTGAATTTTTCTGAAGAATCATTACCAGTCCTGTTTATTCCTTGCTTCTAATGAGTATAAGATCTTTTTAGTTACTAGCCCTCATTAGTTACATAAGAGTGTTTACTTGTTAGTCTTGGGACTGGGGATCAAAGCAGTGGTACTATATTACTGAGCTAGATCCCTTGGCTATTTTTAAATTTTGAGACAGTATTTTGCTAAATTGTATAAGCTGGGCTGGAACTTGTGATCTTTCTGCTCATCCTCTCAAAGTGCTGGGATTACAGCCATGCACCTACATGCAGTTTTAAGAGTTCACTTGACACTGTCTCTGATAATATTTGTAGCAAGAGCCTGGAGTGTATTTTTGTTATATTTTTATCTGCCTGTGAATGGAAATTGATTAAGTTGGGGTGGAAAACTGTGCATTTAAACTGAGGCCATAGGGGCCCGGCGGGATGGCTCAGTGGTCTAAAGCGCCTGCTTGGGGAAGCTTGGGGGCTTCAGGGACTGCGGTTCGATCCCCGGCACCACATGCTGCACCAGCCCTGACCTTGGGGTGGGCTGAGCCGGCCATAAAAATGAGTGAATAAACAAACAAAGGTTCTGAAACAAGAATAAAAATAATAAATAAAAAAAAATTAAAAAATAAATAAAAAAATAAACTGAGGCCATAATTACTTTGACTGCTTTAGTCTTTTTTTTTTTTTTTTTGGTGGGCTTATCAGTGTTTATCTTCAACCTCACTTTAAAAATACTAGAAACTATCAAGATCTTGTTGCCTAAAAGATACTGTAAGCACTGTGCCTCAGTTCAAGCACATTGAGTGATATTTTCTGTTTTTAGATTAACATAAGGTTGAGTGATTTTACTTTTTTATTGTTATTATGTATTAAGTTCAAGGTCTATAGAGTTTCACTACACATATAGGACTCAAAGAGATCCCCCTATTTCAGCCTCCCAAGCACTGGGATTACAGCTGCATGCCCCCAGGCCCAGTCTCAGTCAGCACATACTGAGGGTGGGGCTGGTGTAGCAGACTGGGGATCAGACTCCCAGCCCCTGCATCTGCCTAAGCAGGCACTTTAATCTGCTGAGCTATCTGGCTGGCCCTTGAGTGATTTTATATTGCATAACTTATCTAATGTTTCATTCATAATGTTAATAATGGGAAATCTAGTTTTAAGTTGATAGACCTGAAGAAAGGACAAAATTAAGTACAACTCATAGATTTCCAGATTATATCCTAGATTCTTTGGAGCTGTTTTTAAGACTCTGTCTTAAATCTTAAACTTTGAACTTGATTCTAAAACTCAATATAGGTATTTGAGGGACCAGAGTTTGAGAAAGCATTTTACGATATGTATCATTGGAATGGAACCAAATTCATACTAAGTTGAGCAGATGCTATTGGACAACAAATATTTCAGGTGCCTTGATAGCTGTTGGTGGTAGTATTAGGTGGGAGGGGAAACGTATTAGGGTACTAATAGAATCCTTGCCTTCGAGGAGTTTGCCTTTCAGTAGGTGTCAGCTAGTGTATTTCAGTGTAACATGGAGTGCTATAACAGAAGGATGTAGAGGGTGTGTGTAGACTATAGAGGAAGGGTATCAGTCATTAGATTTTACTTATAAGATGCATTTTTTTGTTTCAATAAGTCCATGCTTTTAAGTCAGTACCCTCTTCTGCAGAAATAAAGATAACATGCTGTTATCATGTTTAGTGATGTTTAGTGGCCATTACTCTGCAAAGAGACTCTATCCTTTGTATGTAGAATTTTGGCTCCAACCATCACTTTTTTTTTCTCATCATAGTCCAAGTGCATAGATTGAAAGGAAACATTGCTAAAATCATAGAAGTTAAATTTAGATATCCTTTAAGTTCCTTTTCTTGTGTTGTCCTGTCTTTAACCCCAGTCTCTTCTGTATTAGAATAATGATTACTGATAGCACAAGTCCCAGAATACAAGCTGTTTGCTTTAGCAGTTCTGATTCAAAATTCTCTCTTCCTCCAAATTAAATTATTTTTAAAAGCCTCTTCTTCCTAATTATTTACAATTAAGGAATTATAATGCTTGGCAATTTTCATTATTTTTGTAAGTATAAATTCTGAGACATACTTTTTTTTTCTTGTTTCAGAACTTTTGTTTGTTTGTTTATTTTTATGGCCAGCTCAGCCTGCCCTGAGGGCATGGCTGGCACAGTATGTGGTGCCAGGGATTGAACTGCGGTCCCTGCAGCTGCCTAAGCTTTCCTAAGCAGGTGCTTTAGACCACTGAGCCATCCTGCTGGGCCCGACATACCTTTTTTTTTTTAATTCCAACTCCCTCTTTCCATTTACAAAAGTTTTATTTCCCTTTTTTCCTTTTTTTCTCTTCCTCCTCACTGTTCCCTTTCTCATTGAAAAATGTTCTTCCAGTTTCCCAATGTTTATCCTTTGTTATGCTCCTTACCCTGCAGGTTTCTTTTGCCTTCAGAAACAATGCAGTATTTAAAGTAGTGTGTCTAATTTGTTTCACTTGAGATTATGGGGCTGGCCTGATACAGCTCAGCAGACTAAAGCACCTTCTTAGAGCACAGTGGCTGGGTTCAATCCCAGCTGGGCTGAGCCGGTCCCAGCGAGGTGTGCTGGGACAGCAACAGAGACAACGTGGTGGCACATGTCTCTAATCCCAGCCCTTGGAAGGCTGAAAACGAGAATCATGAGTCCAGTCTACATAGTGAGACTCTGTACACCCTGTCCTAAATACAGAAAAAAAAAAAAAAAAAAAAAGACCAATAATACTGGGTATGTTGTGGGGAGCACTGTTTAGACTGGGTGTGGTGGTGCATGCCTGTAATCCTAGCGACTGAGAAGCTGAAAAGAGGATGATTGCTACAAGTCCAGTCTACATAGTGAGACCCTGAACACCCTGTAGACCCCACCCTAAATACAAAAAGAAAAAAGATTATGGTCTTAGGGCACATCCATTTTCTTACAAATGATTCTAGTTTATCATTCTTTGTGATAGAGTAGTACTCTGTGTATGTAAATACATTTTTTTTTTCATGTTTTGATGGGAATCTGGACTGTTTCCAACATTTAACTATTATAAATTGTGCTGCTATAAATGTAGGTATACACATATTACTGTGTTATGATACTTCTAACTCTTTTGGGAAGATACTTAGAAGAGGAATAACTGAATGAAATAGAACCACTTATCTTAGTGTTGTGAGGAATCTCTATACAGATTTCCATAGTGGTCATTAGTTTACACTGTCTCACCAGCTATAGAAACGAGTTCATTTCTCTCACACAGCCAGCATTTGTTATTGGTTGATTTCTTGATGATAGTCATTCTCTCTGGAGTTAGATGGAATCTCAGTGTTGTTCAAAATTGCATTTCTCATGGGACCAGTGAGATAGCTCAGCAGTCTAAAGTGCCTGCTTAGGCAAGTTTAAGCAAACTTCAGGGACTGCAGTTCAATCCTAGGCACCACATTGCCAGGCCAGCCCCACCCCCGGGTGGGCTGAGCCAACCACCAAAAAAAAAAAAAGAAAAAAAATTTGTTTCTCACATGACCAGTGATGTTGACCATGGGAGATTTATTTCCTGTTTGTGTTTGTTTATTTCAAAAAGATTTATTTCAGATGCCCATTTTTGGATTGAGTTTTTAAATTTGGGGATAGGCTGAGAATTTTAGGTCTTTACATATTTTAGATGTTAGTCCTTCGTCTTGGAAACAGCAGGCAAACTTTTTTCCTCATTCTGTGAGTTATGACTTCGTTTCTGTTAGTGATTGATTTCTTTTGTTATACAAAACCTTTTTAATTTCATATGATTCCAGTTGTTTCTTTGTAATATTTCTTGTGTATGTAGAGTTTGGTTCATGAAGTCTTTGCTTATTCCTATATCTTGTACAGTTTTTCCTATTCTGTCTTCTACCAGATTAAGTATTTCAGTTATCTTTTTTAGATCATATTGATCCATTTTGATTTTAGTGTAGTGCATAGTGAGAGATATCAAAAAAAGTTTCAATTTTTGGTACATTGGAGAGCCAGTTTTGCCAGGGCCATTTATTGAAGAGGCTGTTTTTCTTTTGAGTGTGGTGGTTGTCTCCTTTGTCAAAGATAAGGTAGCTGAGTGTGCTTGGAGTTGTTTATGCATCTTCTGTTCTGTTGCATCCTCAGGTTTGTCTTTTTGCCAGTATCATGCTGTTTTAATAACAGTAACTTTGTTGTATAACTTCAAACCAGGAATTTTAATACCCCCACCTTGGCCTTGTTGTCCAGAATTCTTTTGCTATTCTAGGTCTCTTCTACATGAATTTATAAATGTCTTCTCTAGTTCTGTGAGATACTTTGTTGGTATTTTTATCAGGATTGCAGTGCATGTGTATAATAGTTTTGGGAGTATAATCATTTTCACTGTATTGACTTTGTATATCCATAAATGAGGCATTTCTTCCATTTCCTGATACCCTTTACAATATTCTTTTTCAGAGTACTGTAGTTTTCACTGTATAGGTCTTTCACTTCTTTTGTTATTTTTTTTTTTTATTTATTTATTTTTTTTTTTGGTCTTTTTTGAGACAGGGTCTCACTATGCAGCTGAGGCTGATCCTGAGCTCACTTTTGTAGCCCAGGCTGGTCTCGAACTCGCACCAATCCTCCTGCCTCAGCCTCCCGAGTGCTGGGATTACAGGCGTGCGCCACCACGCCCAGCTCTTTTGTTATATTGATGCTTAACTACTTCATTTTTCTCAATACTTTTATGGAAAGAATTATTTCCCTAATTTCTGTCTTACTGAGTTTGTTACAGGAATGCTATTGACTTTTCAATCTTGGTTTTGTATCCTGCTATGCTACTGAATGTGGTTATTCTGGGGGTCTTGGTGGATATTTTGGGGTCTTATATGTTGAAGATCATGTGATCAGCAAATAATTTAACTTTTTCATTTCCTATCCATACTCCTTTTCACCCATCCATCCATCCATCCATCCATCCATCCACCCAATTGCTGTAATGCTTCCAGAACTATACTGAACAGCAGAGATGATAATGGGCATCTTTGTCTTATTCCTGAATTTAGAGTGAAAACTTTGAATTTTTAACCAAATGTATAATGTTGGTTGTTGACTGTTGGTTTGTCGTAGATGGCTTTTATCAATTGAAGTAACAACATATAATTTTCTATAGCTTTTTTTAAAATCATGAATTGGTGTTGGATTTTGTCAACTGTTTTTCCTGTGTCTGTTGAGGTACAGAGTTTCACTATATGTAGGCTTTGCCCTTGGTTCTGTTAATGTGTTGTATTTACATTTATTGATTTGGGATGAATCATATTTGAATATGTTGTATAATATTGATGATTTGCTTCATTCATTCTGCCTGTATCTTATTGAGGACTTTTGCATCTATGTTCATTAAGGAGATTGGCCTATATTCATCTTTTCTGGTTGGATCCTTCTCCAGTTTTGGTATCAGGGGCATGTTTTCTTCCAGGAATGTTTGGAAGTATTGCTTCCTTTTCAATTTCATGAAAGGATTTGAAAATTAGTGCTTTAGCCAGGTGTGGTGGTGCACGCCTGTAATCCCAGCACTTGGGAGGCTGAGGCAGGAGAATCGGTGTGAGTTTGAGACCAGCCTGGGCTACAAAAGTGAGCTCAAAGCCAGACTGAACTGCATACTGAGACCTTGTCTCAAAAAACAAACAAACAAAGTAGTGCCTTTAGATCTTGTCTAAATTGCTTATAAATTCAGCAGTAAATTCATCAGGATATGAATCTTTGTCGGTATATTTTTAATTCTTTAATTTCATTGACTCATAATGGGTTCTTTGGAACTTATGTGTCTTGATTAAGCTTTCATACTTCATGTGAATCTAAGAATCTGTCCATTTCTTCCATACTTTCCATCCCAAAGGTTCTCAAAGTATAGATATTGATGATTTTCTGGATTGCTGCAGGATCTTTTGTAAATTTGTCCTTTTCCTAATTATATGTAATTAAGTTTATCCTTTTCTAATGAGGTTGACTTAAGAGTTTGTCTATTTCATTTAAATTTTTAAAGAAGCTCTTTGGTTCATTGTATTATTTTCTTAGTCTAAATTGCATTAATTTCTGCTCTTGTCTTTATAATTTTCTCCCTCACATGCACTTTGGGTTTAACTTGCTCTTGTTTTTCTAGAATTTGATAATGAACATTAGGTTATTTATTTGAGCTTGCTCTGTTTTTCTGATGTGAGAATTGACTCCTATAAATTTCCCACATGTGGAAATTTCACTGCATCCCCTAAGTTCTGGTTTTGCATATTTGACTTATTATTTAACTGTAGAAGCTATCTAACTTCTACTTTAATTTCATCTTTAAACCTTTAGTTGTTCAGGAGGGTGTTATTCAATTTCCATGTTTTTATGTAGTTATTTATTTATTTATTTTTGTGGGACCAGGGTTCGAAATCATGACCTTGCACTTGCCAGGCAGGCACTTGTGCCACGGAGCTATCTCCCTGACTCCTGTGACCCCTATAGTTTTTTTGTTGTTGTTGTTGTTGTTGTTGTTTTTTGTATTACAGTTGGCTCAGCCTGCCCAGGGAATGGGGCTGGCACAGCATGTGGTGCTGGGGATCGAACTGCAGTCCCTACAGTTGCCTAAGCTTGCCTAAGCAGGCACTTTAGACCACTGAACCATGTTGCTGCCCCCCCTGTAGTTTTTATATTTTCTTTTGCTATTGATTTCCAATTTTATTGCACTATGTCCCACTAGCATGTGTGGGAAAATTTCATTTCCTTTGCATTTACTTAAGCATATTCTGTGAGCTAATGTGTGTATTTTGGAGAAAGTCCTGTGTGTTACTGAGAAGTATGTGTATCCTGTTGTCATTGAGCAGATCACTAGATAACTACTAAGTCCATTTGTTCAAAGGCTTGGTTCAGTTCTGATATGTCTTTGTTGATTTTTTTTGTCTAGTGAATTTCTGACAGTGGAGTGTAGAGTTTTTCCAGTACAGTTGTATTGGTGATGATCTGATCTTTCATATCCATTAATATTTTACATATTTGGGTGCACTGGTTTGTAGTGCATACATATTTGATTGTTATCTCTTCTTCTTGGATTGTTCCCTTAACAAGTCACTACATTATAAATGTAATTTTGTCTCTTGTGATCTGTGTTGGATTGAAATCCACTCTCTGAAAAAAGTAGCTGCCCCTGCTTTTTTTTAGGTTACTTTGTGTGAAGTATTACATTCCATCCTTTTACCTTTTAGTGTGTGGATTTCTTTTTGAGTTAAATGTGTTTCCTGTATACAGCATTATTATTAGATTCTTGATCTATCTGTCAATTTCTTTGTTTGGTGAATTGAGAGCACTTACATTGATGGTTATAACTTATGTATATTGACTTATCCTTGTCATATTTTTTTCTTATTTTCGATGCCTTTCCCTTCCCTTAAGGGATCTGGAAGATAGCTCAGTAAAATAAGTGCCTGCCTGGCAAGCACAGGCCCTGAGTTCAATCCCTGGTTCCACACACACACACAAAAAAAATCCCTTAAATTGCTTGCCTCCCTGGTGGATTCCTTCTACTGAGATTCATGGAATTGTTGTCTTTATTTATTTATTTTTTTTTTTCTAGCATATCCTTCACAACATTTTGGAGTGTTGGTTGAATAATCATGAACTTCTCCAAATGTTCTTTATCATGGAAGTATTTAATTCCTCTATCAGTTTTTTTTTTTTTCCTCTATCAGTTTTTAAAAATAATTTTGCAGGGTACATTAATATGAATTGGAGGTTGTTTTCCTTTGGGGCTTAAAATACTTCACACCAAACTCTTTGACTTAAGGGTTTGTGTTGAGAAGCTTGGTGTTGTTCTCATGAATTTTCCTTTATAGGTGATTTGTTTATTTTCTACAGTAGTGTTTCATATGCTGTTCTTGTGATGGATTTCTGAAATCTTGACTGTAAATTTTTTTTTTCTGATCACAACTAATTGGAATTCTGTATGCTTCACTTAAGTGTATGTCAGATTCTTCTTTTCCCTGATTAGGAAATTTTCTACCATTAATTCTGTGAACATTTTTTTATGTTGTTTGTGCTGTCTTCTGATTTCTCATTGATTCCAATAAATCTTATGTTATTCATTGTATCATCTAGCAGCTGTTAGATTGAGTTCTCATGGTCTCTTGCTATTTTTTTTATATTTATTTATTTATTTATTTTTCTTGTTTCAGAACTTTTGTTTATTTATTTTTATGGCCGGCTCAGCCTGCCCTCAGGGCAGGGCTGGCGCAGCATGTGGTGCCGGGGATCAAACTGCAGTCCCTGAAGCCGCTCAAGCTTTCCCAAGCAGGCACTTTAGACCACTGAGCCATCCTACCAGGCCCCCGTCTCTTGCTATTTTGATGATTGCTAACTACACCTCTGTTGTATATCTGATATTTTATCTTCACATGAGTTGATTCTGCTTTGTATACTTTGGATAGAATTTTCATATCCTGGATATTTGAATCTGTTTTATGGAGTCCAGTTCTTTCCTATGTTGGTCAGTCATGGTTTCCATCATTTTCCTAAGCTCCATTGTTTTTTTTAAATTTATATCTACTCTAGATTCACTAATCATGTTCTTCATTATGCTCATCATCTCTTTAGTTACTGGTATAATTATTTTTTTCTAGAGGCTCATTCATCTGCTTTGTTACTTCTACTGTAACCATTTGAGAAAGTTCAGCTCACTGGCTTTTGATTTCTTATACCTCTATCCCCCCCTGGAATTGCCTTGGACAGCTAGAGGTCTGGGGTTGCCTGTTGCTTCCATGTTTTCTCATTTTTAAAAAAGTTATTTATTTGTTTTGCATGGATGCTTGTAAGTTGCTTATGGAATGTAGCTTTATTACTAGTTATTGATACCTTTGGAAAGTGACTACTTGTCAAAGATATTTTTTAGATGTACCTTGCTTTTTAGTTGGTCCCAAGATCGTACCTCTTCAGTTTCTTAGGGATGAAAGGTTGCCACGTGTTATGCCTAGGGCCCAGTTCTACAGTACCAAACTATGGAATTGTTTACGAATCCTTGTAGACATATAAGGCAGAATAACTGATAACAACTATGACATCTTGGCTAAAATAGTGCAATCAGTAGCAATACCATTGAGCAGTCTAGAAAGTGACAGACTATGATAACTTATAATTTGCCACCTTTAGCCATAGGTATAGAATTTATAGTTATATGATAAAATCTGAAACAAATCACAAAATTATATATAGTACAGTGGGAGAAAATTTAAAAAGTGAAAGGAAAAAATTGAGAAATAAGAAAGGGGAAAGAAATTAGAAATGAGTCTGAAGGAAAAAGATTACCCAATCTTTGAGAAATTGGTAAAGAGGACAGGAGAGAAAGAAAAAAAGGAAAAACATAGGCAAAACAAAAGACAATGTTCATACATATGAAAAAACAAAATAAGAACAAAGAAATTTCTCTATGATTTCTAGCCTATGGTCATCTTCTGGGGTCTACAGTTTCATGGCTGTATCTAGTTCAGGCCCTGCCTGATGTTACTGGTGGACAAAGGCAGCACGGGTCCATGCTAGATGATCCCAGCAATAGGATTAGGGCAGCGTGCTGTTTGTGGTACTTTCAAAATCACAGGAATTAAGGCTGGTCCTGGCTTCTAGTTGTGGTGTTGGGACCTGACTTACTTAGCCTGCAGCACTGTCTCTTGCCAGCCTAACCACAGCTCATTGAACTTTTCCTCCAGTTGTCCCTTTCCGAGTCACTGTGGGATTTCAGCCAATTCATGTCTCCTCTGAGTCCCAGGTTCACTTGTCTCCTCCCTGAAATGGTGTTCAACTAAGCACTCTCCAGGAAACACAGCAGTTGCTTGAACTGGAGTCATTCATCAGCTGTTGTAGCACACAGCATCCCCTGCTGCATTCCACTTGTGTATCTTTCCCTCCGTGACTTGAATCACCCACTGTCCTGTGTCTCTGTAGATTTAATCCTCTGATGCTGAGGGCTGGGAGCTGGAGAAGCACAGTGTGCTCCTCCTTTTTCTGCACTGAGGTCTTGTCTCTTCACTTCTTCTGTGTGCTCTAGTAGTTTTCTCTTCAGATCCTTCTGGGTCTAAGTGATCCACCTCCGTTCTTTTCTTTCCCAGGTGGTTATTTTCCAGTGTCTGGATTCCGAATCTTGACAAGGTTGATTTGTTGCTGCTTACCGTTCTACCATCTTCCCAGAAGTCATTTTTATTTATTTTTTTTTTCAGAAGTCCTTTTGAGACCATCTTTAAAGTATTTCTCATAAACCTTATTTGATTGCAATAAACATGTTCAGCTGACTGCTTTATTGCTTTCTTCAGCCTTTGTACATCATATTCACCATTTTCTTTCTTGAGTAACTCAGCTTCTATTTTCAAAACGCAAGCAGTATTTAATTAGTGTCTTAGTCTATCACTGCTGTTCACATCCACATTCTTGCCTAGGGAAGACACTTAAACATTCTGGCAGATAATTTTTAATAAACCAACCCATCCTTTTAACAAATGACAAAACATGATAATCTATTTGCTGCTGCTGGCACATTTACAGTGAATTTGAAATATTCTGTAATACAGACATTCCAGATAGGTTTGCCAAGGACTTGTAATTTCTCACACATTTAGTGTCCTCAAGTGTCCCAGAGAGTCTTTCCAGATTTATGAAAAATATTTCTATAGCTCTTAAAGAATGCATCTTACTTTCTGATTTGTTGTAATAAATCAAATCATATTTAGTATACATATAAATCATATCTTAAATCATTTTACACTAGGAAATACTACCATATTGTTTTGCTCAATTTATTTTATTTTATTTTATTTTATTATTATTATTTTTTTTGGTGGGACTGCAGTTCGAACTCATGACCTTGCACTTGCCAGGTAGGCTGTTGTGCCACAGAGCTATTTCCCCAGCCCCTATAATGTTTTTTTTAAAACATTCAGCATTAAGGTCAGGCTGTTAAATTTAGCAGTCAGCAATGTAGGTCCTGAAAACAAAAGTCTACATTAAAATCCTTTGTTGAAATACTTTATACTTTCCACAGAAAGGGAACTAAGTAACTTATACTGGAGTCTTTTTCTTTTAATCCATACACGAGTGTTGTCTTGTCTAAAACATGTCTTTTTAGTAGCAGCTGGGCGCTGTCACCATTGCAATTGCCTTAATTCACAATTCTTTTACAACTAGTGGCTTGTCTATCAGTTCTCTGGCTCCTTTCCTGCTAAACCTTGTATCCTGGGAATGACTAAAACTTCATCACTGCCATGGCTACTACTGCTGGAACCACCATAGCTATCTTGATTTCTTTATTTGGCAAAGTATAGGTCTCTACCACTAGAGCTTTTGTCTTTCCTTCCTTTGTGGGCCCAACATTTGAACATTGACTATTCCGTGTGCCACAATCATTGTAGATTCCACACCTCCAAAACTGCTTTCAGCATTACTCAAATCATTGTTGCCACACACTGCCCCCTCCCCCGTCAACATATCTACCACCACTACCGCTGCCCCAAAGCCATTTTGATCACTGGTTTCCTGCATAACTAAAATTGTCATGGCCAACACCAAAGTTGTAGAATTGTTTCCTCTTTTTATCTAGATAAAGCAGTAGCTATATGCTGCTTTGACAGGATGATCTCACTTCATAGTGTATGGTATTTCTGAATAATAATCTTATCTACAGAATCATGGTTATCAAAGGTTACAAAAGCAAAGCTCCTTTCTACTATCTTGGTCTGTCCTGATTTCAGTAATTTCTGTTTAACACAATCTCATATGTAGTGTTCTTTATTGTCTTTTTTAAATGCCACCAGCAAACATCTGTACAGTTAGGTGAGCCCTAGCAGTCTTTAGGAGTCTTGAGACACAGCTCTCTTTAGTTCCACAATTCTTGTATCCACCTTTATGGCTTTGCATTCATGATTGCATTTGCCTCCTTCACAATGGTGTAAGTGGCAAACCCAAAGCCCATGGAGTACTTGATATTTGGATCTCTTGTACCATACAATCAATGAGGATCCTCCATTGCTCGGAATGACTTTTTAGACCCTCATCAAGTTCTGTCAGAGGTTGTGTCTCCACACTTCTCCAACTGTGTGGACTCTTTAGGAGACACTGACTTAGATAAAGAAAGGTACCAGGGAGAGAGCCTTTAATTATGCTTCCTTGGCGGTGTCTACAAGCAGACTATTAAATACTTTAGAAACCAAAGTCTCTAAGATATATTGAGATATGACTTGTGATCATTAATTACTGTTAAAATTATTCTGAAAGATGGAACACTAGGTCAGAGTTGAAGAAAGTGATAAATCCTTTTTTTTTTTTTTTTTTTTTTTTTTTTTTTTTTTTTTTTTTTGTCTTTTTGAGACAAGGTCTCGCTATGCAGTTGAGGCTGGCCTTGAGCTCACTTTTGTAGCCCAGGCTGGTCTCGAACTCGCACCAATCCTCCTGCCTCAGCCTCCCGAGTGCTGGGATTACAGGCGTGAGCCACCACGCCCGGCTCCTTAATATTTTTTTAAATTAAAAAAATCTTTTATTTACTTGGTACAGGGTCTCGCTACATGATGCAGACTTGTAGTGATACTCCTGTCTCAGTCTTCTCAGCACTGAGATTACAGACATGTGCCACCAGTCCTGGTTTCAGAGACTCGCAGATCATACCCAGGCTTCTAGGGCCAGCACAGCATGCAGTCCCAGGGTTCAAGCTCAGGTCCTTGTGCTTGCCAGGCAGGCACATAGATCACCAATCTGACTCCCCAGCCTGACCCTTAGTATTTTTAAAAAACAACTGAAATTTAGATCTTGAAAGCACGTTAGAACTCTTTTTTTTTTTTTTTGTGGGACCAGGGTTCAAACTCACAACCTTGCACTTGCTAGGCAAACACTTGTGCTACAGAACTATCTTCCCAGCCCCAACTATATTTTTATATAAAAATTAGGAATTTTACTCACTGTTGTAAACCTATATAACACTAGATATAGATATAGATATAGATATAGATATAGATATACTCCATGTTTACATGTAATGCCATATTGATGGTTTATACATCTCCATAGAAGTACAGTAAGTTAGGGGCCAGGGAGATGGCTCAGGGGCACAAGTGCCTGCCTGGCAAGTACAAGGTTCTGAGTTCAATCCCTGGTTCCGCAAAAAAAAAAAAAAAAAAGTACAGTAGGTAAAGTCACAGTCACATTACATTTCTGTTGCTTTTTTTTGTGTGTGTAAAATCAGGCCATTTGTTGTGGCTAGCTTGTGTTTGTTTCCAGAACCTAAAGAGTGATAAAGGAAACAAAAACATACTACATGTCATGGCAAGATATAACCTCAGAGTCAACCCTGCAGAGGTTGGCAAGGGAGGAGCCTTATTCACAAGGAACTGGCAGGTTTTTGCTAGCAGAAGGTAACAAAATTTGATTGGTTAAGACTGGGATAATGAGACTCAAGCATTGGGAGCTGAATGTTCGTTCCTAATGCACATATGCAGGGAATAACCCTCAGTGTAAGTTGTGAGACTGAAGAGGGATTTGATGAGTTGGTGTTTAAGGATAAATTAATTCAGTAATTTTGTATAGGATAGGGAGTTAATAAACAGATTGGGTCGAAAGTCCCGTTTCAAATGACTCAGAAGTCTGGGTCTTGGCAGAAGTATAAGTATGTTTTGCCTTTTTTGATTTGTGCTTCTCTTTATTGCTATTCAGTGAGTAAGGGGGTTGGAAGATGACTTCCTTTTGAGAAAGGTGCAAAACCTCATCTTAATAAATGACTTATATAGATTAAGAGCTTTCCTTGTTAAACTTTCATTATAGGTGACCGGCGCAATGGCCAGTAATTTACGTTATTGAGAGACAGGCACACTGCCCAGTAGACTCACTATGGGAAAAGTCACCTTTGCAATGTCTTACATCTCTAAGATCAGTGTTTCTCAAAGTATGGAGCATAAACAGCCTGTATGAGAACACTCAAAGGGTCTGTTTAAAATGCAGGCGGAGCTCCTCCCATGACCCAGCTGAGGGAGGGAGCAGGTGGAGGAACTCCACATCTTTAACAAGCACACTGCGTTTTGAGAACTACTAATTCAGTCATACATCTTTGTGGCATTATCTCTGACATGAATCCTTCTTACAGTCATTACCTGTGTGCTAGATTCTTTCTTGGTGGGGCATTTCCCTGTGGCCCACATGATATATAGTGTCTTCAGTAATAGCAACAAGAATAGTAAGCTACTGGGTGCTTTGGACCAAGTTTGTACTATTTCTAACAGTGCAAATAATTGTCACATGGTAAAGCCAGTGCCTTCCCCTTTGAAGGACTGAAAACTGGCAGCATAGCAGCAGCCCAACTGGCAGTATTTATACCTGACCTGACAAATCTCATGAGATCAAATTCCTTTTCTATAATAGTAAGATCATTGTTACCAATTTCTAGAGTTAAAAGATTTCTACTCTACCTGTGGGACTCCTTATTTAAAACTCCCTTACAATAATTAAATTTCTAGACTTAAATTCAAATCCAGACTACTATGTCAGTAGTTAGCTATGTGAAGTTGGCCTATTTCACACGTGCGCGGATCAGGGTGGGAGGACATGTGAGTTACTAAGGATAATTTACTTCTTGCTGGGTAGAAATTCTAACATTTGACCTTAGAACTGCTTTTTTATTGTACTTGGCTCTCATCAAGTGTGACTGATCTTTGGTTAGTATAAATGTGAATAAATTCAGACTGGTACCATTATCTGACTTGACCAGTAAATTAAGTACCTAACTGAAAAATGAATTTCTTGTGAGAATGAAATCAGTAAAAGATACTGGCAGCCGCAGATGACACTATAAGAGGCTGTTGTATTCTCCTGGCTTTCTATTCTGCTTTCTTCTACTGATTTTTTTTTAAAAAAATACATTCATTCATTCATTCATTCATTCATTTATTTATTTATTTATTTATTTGATGCAGGGTCTCATTGTGTAGTTGACTCATAGTGACCCTCCTGTCTCAGCCTTCCTAGTGCTAGAATTCTAGGCATGTGCCACCACATTCAGTTTTGGGGCTACCACTACATGTACATGGTTCCAGGGCTGGCATGGGATGTGTCACTGGGAATCAAACCTGGGTCCTTGCACTTGCCAGGTGGGCACTTAGATGGTGGAGCTCTCTTCCCAGCCCTTGGCAAATTTTTAAAAAATTAAACTCTTTTAGGCTGGGGAGAGAATTCCTCAGTCTAAGTGCCCACTTAGGTAAGCACAAGGACTTGGGTTCGATCCCCAGTACCATGTGCTGTGTTGGCCCAGCCCTAGATCTACTATGCTAGCCCCTGAAACTGGGTGTGGAGGCACATGCCTGTAATCCCAGCCCTGGGGAGGCTGAAACAAGATCATCAGTCTGAGCTATGTAGCGAGACCCTGTACCAAATATATAAATTAAAAATAAAAGATGAAAATTAATCTCTTTCTCCCTTTTGTGCTCTCACTGTGTGACACGTACATTCAGGGGCCCTTGCCTCCTGTGGGTTCTGCAGGCAGCTGAGCACTGAGCCCTTTGTAGCCATAGCTCTTCCCTGGTGTCCTTTCTCTCCCAGTTGCCAGTTGCTTCAGTCTAGTTCACCTCTCCCTAGTCCAGTTGCTAATTGGAAAGTTACATATTACAATTTTGTGCCAAACCCAATACCTCATGCATGCTCGCAAGAGCTCTTAGCCCTGAGACACATCCCCAGCCTTTGTTTCCTGGTTTTATTTTGAGATAAGGCCTTGCTAAGATTAGTTCTGCCTCAGCCTCCCAAGTATCTAGGATTACAGCTATGGACCATCCAGACTAGCTTAAATCTACATTTGAAAGCAATGTTAAATGTTTCTGAATTACATTTTCCTCAAAAATCTTTTTTTTTTTTTTTAATTGGCTCCTTTATCCTCATAAAGAAATCTGCCTTAAGCACGGAATTTGTCATTTGAGTAGCTTAAAGTCTTGTGTATATCCTGTATCCTCATACTGCGTTCTCTGTTCTAACTAGTTTCTGCATTAAGCAAAGCTTTTGAAATTTATGCAGTACAAGCGTCCACGAGTGAAGGCAAGTGTCATTTTGCTCAGCTCCTTCTTGGAGAGTTAACATTTGGGGTGGTGTTTCAAATAAAGCACACCAATAGGAAAATATGTGAGGATAGCTTGGAAATAGTGCTTGGTTTTGTTTTGTGTTATTGTATGTTTCTGATATGCAAGTAATGTTCCTTGGGCATAACTGGTACCTGTTTGGTCGTTCTGGATCCCTTTGTCTCCGTCTCCCTTTCTTCCCTCCTCCACTTTGTTAAATATTAAATAGCCCTTCACCTCATGAAAAGATTTATTTCCTTTTAGGAATACTAGCACTTCACCTAGTTCAATAGTGTTTTCTGAAAATTATGTTTCAAATCACCTTTAGTTTGTTTTGGTTTTTTTGTTGTGGTACCGGGGATTGAACTCAGGACCCTGAGATTCAGGCCAGGCAAGCACTTATTCCACTGAGCTATCTCACCAGCCCAACTTCAGTTTGTTTGGACAAAGGAATTTATCAAATTAATTCCTTTGATCCAAAACTTTTTAACTACTAGATGCTTTTGTATCCTGTTGATTTTGTTGTGAAAATCTCTCATATCCTCCTGATGCTACTTTTTAAAAATAATTCATATTGAGTTAGGTATGGTGGCATATGTCTGAAATCCCAACTACTAAGGAAGCTCAGGCAGGAGAATTGGAGGTTCAGGGCCAAAACCCTGTCTTGCTAAGAGCTGGGGATACACCTCAGAGTGAGGCCCTCAGTTCAAAAACAATAGCAATAAGTAATTCAGGCAATAGCAGAAGATACAAAGCGAAAAAAATCATAGCTCACCAGCCATGAGACAACCACTTTTATCAGCTCCTCATGGTATTTTTTTAGATGCTTCCTGTGTTGTTTTTGAAGCAAACGACTCTTTTTAATTGTAAGCAACGCATTCTTTGCCTTGGTTACCATTACTAGTCTCACTTTGAGGAATGTTTCATTCACTTCCTGTTTTCCACTATAAAACCCAGCCTTGGCAGTTACAAGTGCTATTACTCCATCTGGAATACTGTCAAGGTTTTAGTATTTGCATAGAATTTCTTGGCTTCATGCTTATATTTTAGAAGGCACAAATTCTCCCAAGGGCTTAGAATTCACTTGGAGGAGATGGCTGCTGTGACATCCAGAGTCCTTCCTTCCTGTGTGAGGAACACATTATGCAGGCTGTGGAGGAGAAGACAGAGGCACAGCAGTGAGGGACTCGCCACAGATCTCACTAGTTCTCAACGCCTTCTCTGGAGGGCAGTGTCCCTTCAGCATGAGACTTCCAGCCTTGTGACGGGGTTGGACTGTGGACAACAGAAGAGTGGAGGGTGATGCCTTGCATAGCCAAACTCAGAGCACAACTCCCCCAGCTCATGTCATCCCTCGAGGAGAGCACAGGCATTTTCACAAACAGGGCTGTAACGGTATGGCGTGGGTACAAAATTACACAGATCTCTTAGTTACAATGTTGTGTTATATAAGTGCTTGCATAGCAGTCCAACCAGCCAACTGCTCCCCTAGGAGCAGGGACCCTCGTGTCCCCAGAGAGTGCTCTGTACACAGTGCAGCAAACACTGACCACCAAATTAGAAGCTATGAAAAGGTACTGCTTTATACAAATACGTAAATCAGTCACCAAATTTAAGTATAAATACCTTCATTTTTCTTTATTTTAGCAATAAGTACGATTTCTGGACACAAACACTGCATTTATTTGGTGTAAAGAACAATAACCAAGCCGGGCGTGGTGGCGCACGCCTGTAATCCCAGCACTAGGGAGGCTGAGGCAGGAGGATCGGTGTGAGTTCGAGACCAGCCTGGGCTACAAAAGTGAGCGCAAGGCCAGTTTGAACTGCATAGCGAGACCCTGTCTCAAAAAGACCAAAAAAAAAAAAGAACAATAACCAATTATTTTTATTTTGCTTAATTAGAAAAAAAAAGAGCAAGATCAGAAAAGCTATATTTCCCAAATGTAGGAATGAAATTTGACTTGAATGTTCATCACTGAGAAGCAGTATTTGGAATTCTTTCATTTTCTGTAGTGAAAAGAAATGGAAATTAAAAAAAAAAGAAAAGAAAAGAAAAGAAATGGAAATAAAGTGTCCAGGGAGTTATTTCTGTGTACAAGAATCAAACATTTTCCTATTGATTCTTATAAAAACTTTTTTTTTTTTTTTTTTTTGCAGTACTAGAGATTGAATTCGGGGCCTTGTGCTGGAAAGCTAGGAACTTACACCGCTGAGCTATCTCCCTAGCCCTGAGTGCACACTTTGAATTCACGTATATGTTTCAGTCATTGCAGGTGCAATAGTTGTATAAAGTAGCAAATGGAGCTGCCTATGAGGCCAGATACCTCATGCAGCATTTTTATCATAGCAAGTTAAATTCACTCATTGGAAGATTTTTTAAATTTAATAAACCTTTTTATAGTTGTTACAAATTTTGAGATTTAAAGGAAAAACTAGGTTTTGCTTTTTTTTTTTTTTTTTTGAAATAAAGGAAATCTTTCATGAAAAAGTGTGCCGTTTAATATTTAAAAACAAAATTTCAGAGCATTTTGAGAATTTTAAATATACTCTGTAATTCTTGTATCTTGGTGCCTTTGGAAACTTTTCAGATATATTGGAGACATTCCAGTATTTTTTTTAAGAACACATTTGATTATGTACATGCAAATAGTATTCTGGATATTACCAATAGGATCCGTGTTGTTGTTGTTGTTTTAAAATAATTTTTATTTATCTATTTTTGTTTATTTATTTTTATGGCCAGCTCAGCCTGCCCTGAGGTCAGGGCTGGCGCAGCATGTGGTGCCGGGGATTGAACCGCGGTCTCTGCAGCCGCCTAAGCTTTCCTAAGCAAGGCGCTTTAGACTACTGAGCTATCCTGCTGGGCCTCTGTTTTTTTTTTGTTTTGTTTTGTTTTTCTTTTTTTTTTTTTTTTAATTAAAGTACTACCTAGTTCTTTCCATTCTTCAATATCATGTTTTCAGCCTATTTCAACTAAAATCTGTATTTCTAGTAGAGGAAACTCGCTACCTAAAAACTAAGTTTCCAAAAGAAAACATTCTTAATTGGGCCTCTGAAAATTAACCTAGGGAAATCATATTTAGAAATCTGTATTTCTACCAGTAGAGGGCACTCTGTCCCTGTAAAAGGAAACAGTATGCTCTGCTGAGATTTAGTTTAGACCAGCCCTTAGTCATAGATATTTCTGGGAATTTACACACCACACACACACATACACACACACACCATTATCCAATAAGAGTCACACAATGAAACAGCATCCTATAAATTTAGCAGAGTTGCAGCAAACCTGCCCATTGTACACATAGGTGAGTCAGCTAAAGCACCAGAAGTTATAATTTCACCAAACAAGTAAAAGCATTGAAATGGAGAGTTTGACAGAATTTTAACTTCTGTCAGATTCAGCATAAGGTGGGGTGGGGAGGCAATTATTTTAACATTTAACTTGCAAATTCTAAATAGTTTCAGAAGCTATCTGCATGAATATGTTTTTCATTGTAACGGAAAAGCATTCAGGAACTAAATACAATGC
Source organism: Myocastor coypus (assembly GCA_004027025.1). NCBI lineage: Eukaryota > Metazoa > Chordata > Mammalia > Rodentia > Myocastoridae > Myocastor > Myocastor coypus. The sequence continues at coordinate 44,214 of PVJA010003215.1, forward strand.
TGACTTGTTACAAGCTGGTAATGGAACCCTTACCAGATAGCCAAATAAATATGCAGATCTTAAACTAGCTTTGTAGAGCAAACCACCTCTTTAGAGTGCTGTCTCTGGTAACAAGGAATATTGTGGAAGCAGCAGGCAGTTGGCCACTGTCTTCTTATGCCTGCAGTGACCCACTGTCTTGCAGGGCATGTTTCTCTGTCTCTTTTCACCTCTACTTCCCCCTCTATCTCTCTGTCTCTCTATATCTCTGTCTCTCTCCCTCTCCTCTTTTTACTTTCAGTAAAACTTGAATTTTTACATCCAAAAAAATTTTTTAAAGAACACTTCCACAGACAAATGTAGAACTTGACTACTGAAGTACAGTATTCTTCAAAGGCAGAACAATAGTATTGTGCCAGATAGGCCCATTCAGCTCCAGTGTCATTATACAGGACAGGGGACAGAGCATTTGAATCTTGGTCCTACTGTCTACTGGCTCTGAGGTTATCTCAAAGCTAACCTCCCTGTGCCTCAGTTTTCACATCTGTGAAATGGAGTTGATAAGCATACCTGCCTCCTAGCATGGCTGTATGGAGACATGGAATACATATATCTGAAGCACTGAGAATGATATCTGGAACTCAGTACATACTCATATTGCCATTTATGCTCTTCGACTTTTTCTTTTTTCTTTTTTTTATTTTGGGAAAGGGTCTACAGGGTGTTCAGATTGGACTCAGTAATCTGCCTGTTTACAGCCTCCCAAGAGCTGGGATTACACGTGAGGGCCACACACCCAGTCTCAATGGTCCTCTCAGTGTCCCCTGGTGGCAGAGCCAACACAACAGGCCCAGAGATTGAACCCCTGGCCCCAGTGCTTGCTTGTAGGCATTTTAATCTGCTTAACTGTTTGACCAGTTCTTCCTTCACTTTTTCTTTTGTTCTCGATTTTCTTTTGACAGAGATGCTGGGGGTTGAATCCAAGGCCCTCATGCATACTGAGAGAACACTACCCGTCAGCTACATTTCTTTACTTTGTATTTTTTGTTTTGAGGCAGTGTCTTGCTCAATTTACCGTTTTCAAGCTTGTGATTGTTTCTGCTTTAGCTTCATGAATAGCTAGAATTACACCCTCACCTTTTCTAAACTACGTTCACGTGAAGATATGATAGCTGAACTACTGGAATATACTCAACTCTCCATTGTTCCCTGAAGATAGAGTTTACTCTTTTTTTTCTCCAATTAACCCTCAGTTAACCTGGTGCCGTATCAGATAACCAGATGTGCATATAACTTTCAATGATTTAAATTTTCTCTTTGAAGTTGTTCCCATGTTACTTCAATGAGTTTCCTCTGTTTGCTCCAAAACAACAATCACATTTTAGTTGCTGTCTGTAGTGCTTCATATTGACTTCTTTTTCTTTTCCTTTCCACCTCCTCTCTCTCCTCCCCCTTTTTCTTTCTATTTCTTTGCATTGAAAGTCACAAAAATACAAGAGAAATTTTTCCAAGATGTCACTATTCCAATTTATTATAATGTTTTTCACAATAGAAATTTATTGTGTGATTTATAAGGCATTGAGTTCATAACCAGTTAAAAATTTAACACTGTAATCTAGCCATTTGTGTGAACGGACTCTATTAACTGTCAAAGTTTATATAATCTAAGTTCATCACCCACATGCTGGTTCTAGGTGTGGGCAGCCAGTATGTGACACAGAAATATGTAGACCCATTTTTATAGGTATGTATTTAGTCTTGAAAGGTGAGATCAAGAATAATTTAAAGTTTTATTTTCATTATATGCTTTTAAACTTTGTACTCTTAAGTGATTATCTACATAATTGTTGTCTCCTGGTAGATGAGTGAAGCCTTTTATAGTGAGGCATTTGGCTTCCAACCCGTTACAGTCTCTGATGAGATATATGAATGAGAAGTGAAATGATTGTCAAACACGTTGTCCACTAAACATCTGGCATTTCTGTGGGGATAGAAAAGGTTCCTTAGAATTGACTACAGGCTATGAATTAGATCTCTTCTCTATTAACTGAAAAACAGGTTTTTCTAAGATAAAGGGTGTTAAAAATAATGTTGACTGAGTATTCCTTGAAATAATATACCTTATCTAAACTCAGACTTTTAAACAAGTCAGTGTTGGTATACCTATGCGTGCACACACACACACACACACATACTCACACATGAACCATGCTGTGATAGAACATTGTATGGCACAGTACGATATTTCTTATATGTGACTCTAAATTGTTCTCAGTAATCAGCTAGCAGAGAAGGACTCTGGCCTCCTTCCTGTGTGTTTCTCCTGGTTGTATCAGTGTCCACATAAGGAATTCAGAATACTGAGTGTCATCCACTTAACCAGGTGGCCTAATGGCTTAGGAGACAGGGAACTTTACTGGAATATATTATCATAACTTACAGAGTGGTTTTTCTTTGATACAAATGATTACTTTCCAGTGCTTTTTTTTTTTAAGTTTAATAAGCAAAACTATTGCAGACAAAACATAAGTTGCCTAGCTGATTTAGTTTTCATAATGCCTTTATGTTCAGATACGGTAAAGTAATAATTCTTTTATCGAGACCCAGAACATAGCCCCAAATACTATTAAGATTAGTTTTCAATAGCTTTTTCATTACAGTTGGCTTTTGTAACATTTATAATATTAAAATTCATTACATGTTTTCTTTTCTAAAACACTTTAAATAATGCAGTCATTTTATTGGGTATTATGAGAAGCATTTGAAGGTAAAAGTTAATTTCTTAAATGTATGCTTGTAGATTCTTGTCATTTGTTCTGAGTGCATGGCAAATGTAAGCTTAGAATATACTGTGTATTGAATTACTAAACATTTAATCTGATTAGGGTTTGAACTGAATGTTATCCTGACATTGAATGCATTCATTTATTTGACAGACAGGTAAGCATCAGGATCAGGCAGAAAAGAAACAAGCTCTTTGCCCTGGAGGAAGCCACAGTGTGGTTAGGAAAGCAAGCCTGTCACCAGATAATGACTAGAGGAGAGGTCGGTCCCAGACTGGAGATGGGAGCAGTGTTCTGCACGTGTTTGGTGGGACAGCAGCCCGACATGGAAAAGGCTGGGCAGGCAAGGCAAGTAGAGAGAGTGGCCCTAGACCAGGGAGGGTCCTGCACCTTCTGTAGATGAAGGCCCTTGGCAGGGTGACTGGAAGTGATGAGAGGACACGAAGAGAGATGAGCAGGAGAGAGACGAGAGCAGGAAGTAGCTCCACTTGGCTACCCCGTGGACCCAAGGCCTGTGTGCCACTGACGCTGAAGGGGTCCATTGTCAGCAGCCAAGTGTGTTCTCTATTCCCCTCTCCTTAAGTGTCATAATTACATGAAGCAGGAATAACTGACCAAAAAATGGCTGAGAATGCCAGAAATTGCCTTTAGATTCCTAGGCCTGGTACCCACCATCGCTCTAAGCCTTTCTTATCTCTTCAGCCTTCATCAGAAAGAATCATCTTAAAAGTCAATAGAAAGATACTGTTGGGCCAGGGAGATAGCTCAGTAAAATAAGTGCTTTTTCCTGAGTTCATCCCTGGTACTGTCAAAAAAAAAAAAAAAATTATATATATATATATATATATATATATATATATATATATATTACTTTATCTGTGTGTATTGTGTACTTAGGCCATCTTCCTAACATGCAGACCTGTATTATAGATTTTAATTGAAGGTATTAGGATAAGCCTACATTGGAGCTAAACTTCTCTCTCACCCTGATAACAGACCATTGGGCACAATAATCAATTATTCAGTTTCTTCGTGTGTGAGGATGGCCAGTGGCCATGACAATGTGGTGGCATCTAGAATAGGAGGATGTGTGGTAACCACTGGATGTATGGTTACTATTGTTACCTTCATTATTTTCTAGAGTCTAGAAAAAGACTAAAAATACAGAGTTCAGGAGCACTAGACTCTTCCAGCTGTCAGCATTCATTCTTAAGGGAATGTGCTCTAAAATACATAAATGGAAGTGGAGCAGGGGCTGGCAGGTGTAGCTTTAGCCTTTCTCTGTCTAGTGGTGCTAGACTTTCAAGCAAGCACACACTTTACAAGGTATTTGTATAACTGTCGTGGATATGGGATAAAATCGGTGAAAGACAGTTTTGTGCCATGTTTCATATCAGTTGTTTTAAAAAACAAATAGCATTACTGGACATAAATATGTAAAAATATGTAGAGGAAAAAGCAGCTGTCCAAAAAATAACCCAGCAGGGGCTGCATGAACATATGAGTAAGAACATTTCGGGGACATTGCCTGACTCATGCATGTTTTCACCTCTGGGAAAGGCAGAGGTGGAGAGAGTTTTTATGTGAGGAAGGAGCTTTGTACTGAGGGAAGCCATGACTGCCCTCAGGTGGGTACTAGTGAGCTTGGTGCTTGGGTAGTGAATGAGGTGAACCAACCCTGTTACGCCAGCCAACCTCAAGTTAGATGCTTGATACAGTAAGCTGTTGCAGACGATGGCTTCTGCCAAGCTCCCTAGGACCCTCACATTCTTTCAGTGCAGTATAGTTTATCTTGTCTGAAGTACAAAAAGCAGCAGGCTGTGGGCTGTACTGGGGCCACCAACTGATAATTTTTAATGAATTGGTCTTGAGACTTAGCAAGTTTGTGCATCATAGATTAAAGAAAACTAGGACTGAAAGGTGCTTGTGAGACAACAATTCAAGAGTGAAGTGTCATGGGTGGGTCAAATAGGGGAGAAGAGGGAGTTTGAGAAGCACATTTGCTACAAAGTGAAGCTGTTCCAAATCTCCTTGGTGGAGGGATGACAAGTGCAACCTGCTAACGCAGCCAAGGCTCGTAGGGCCCATCAGCCACAGCCGGGAAGTGAGGACCACCACTGCATAGTTTCCTCACTGTACAACAGGACTGCAGACCCCAGCCGTTTAGTAGGAGTAACAGATGGCATCACCAGGCACAAGTCTGTGGGAGTTTGGGGCTGCAGTACAACTTTTATAAAGAAATGATACTGTTTATTGTATCACTAGAGACCACATTCTCTGCCCAGGGAATTAAGGTAAACAATTTCCTTCAGCTTCCATTGAAATAAAATACCGAAAGCCGACAGGCTAGTGAAAGCATGCACGAGTGTCAGGTTGCCCAAATAATAATGTAGGATGCTTCATTAAATTTGACTTGCAGATTAAAAGGAGCCATTTTATTACATCTAAAATTCCTGTTTAACTGGGCATCTTGCATCTTATCTCATACGTCCGATTGGAAACCAAGAGTTTCAACAGCTTTGGGGGCACATCTTTAGTAGGGTAGTGTCTAGGCACTTTTTGAAGCTTAACCACCGGTACCACCTTTCATCCCCACCAACTGGTTTTGTGATAGTAGCAAGAACTTTCACCTTCCTTTTCTTCTCAACGTTCGATTTAGCAGCTGTGTACTTTCTCCTGTACAAAGCCACTCTGGAATACACAGCAGATTGGGAGTATCTACAAATTCCTCTATCCAGGACAGGATTTCAGCCACAGCAAGGCTGCCCCTTCTTGGACTTTTTTTCCTTTACCTCACCCTTTTTACCAATGCCACTGGCAGCAGCCTTCTTGGCTTCAGGTTTTTTCTCTTTAGTGTCTGGCTTCTCAGTTTTTTTGTCCATCATCTTGCAAGATGAAAAGGTGCACTCCTTTCTTTTGTCCTTTTTCTTGTCGTAGTTGGTCTTTCCTTGTGAACAGTTACTTTCTCTTTCATAATATCTATTGTATCTTGTGGATCTTATTTACTCTTTGACACTAGAGAGACAGTATGATGTTTATACATGCAAATCTGATTTATTTCACGTATTAATATAGCCTCTAGTTGCATCCAGTTAGCTATAAAAACTTGGAGTCTTTTTTTTTTTTTTTTTTTTCTTCAGTACTGGGAATTGAACTCAGGACCTTGTACTTGCCAGGCAAGCACTTATTCTACTGAGCTATCTCCCTGCTCCCCACCAATTCTTTATGGCTGAGTAATACTCCATTGTATACAAATACCTTATCTTTTTCATCCATTTCTTGGTTGGTGGGCATTTGGGTTGGTTCCAAGATTTAGCTGTTACAAAATGTGCTGTGTAAACAGTGGGTGCACATGTATCTCTGTGGTATGATGTTTTAAGTTCTTCTGGAAAAATACCTGGAAGAGGAACAGCTGGGTTGAATGGGACTGCCAATTCTAGTTTTTGGAGCAATTTCCACACTCATTTCTCTAGTAATTGTACCACCCTGCACTCCCACCAACAGGAGAGAAAACGTTCCTTTTTCCCCATAGTCCCTCCAGCATTTGCTATTGGTTGACTTATTGATGCAGCCGTTCTTTCTGAATGAGATGGAATCTCGGCATCGTTTTAGTTTGCATTTCTTAAATGATGAATGATGTTGAACATTTTTCCATACATTGATTTGCCATTTATAGTTGTTCACCTAAGAAGTGTGCATTCATCTCAGATGTCTGTTTTTGGATCGCATCTTTGAAGGGGGGGGGGGCTGATCTTTTAAAAATTATATTTACATTTATTTTTTACTTAATTTATTCCTGTGCCGTAAGTTTTTGTTTCTTCAGTTTCTTCTGGGATATCTTTTTCTTCTGTGCAGCTTCCTCCTCTGGTTTAGGAACAATTTGTTCCTTTTCAGTAAGGACCATCTGCAGGGGGAGCTCATGTATGGGTTAATCCAACCATGAGCTCTGTAAGTACAACGGCGCATCTTGGGTGCTTTGTTCACCTGGATATGTTCAATAACCAGAGAATCTACCTCTAAGCCCTTAAGTTCAGCAATACTCTGCATTTTTAAGCATGTGCAGCAAAAATTCAGCACTGTTTTTGGGCCACCTGCAATGGGAGCTTGCATTCAGCTCCACTGTTTGGCCTGGGCACATGTAACAGTGCCACCATTGTAACACAGGGATGACACACATTGCTTCTTTTTCTATTTTACTTTTTTTTATATATTATGGCCAGCTCAGCCTGCCCTGGGGGTGGGGCTGGCACAGCATGTGGTGCCTGCGCTCCCTGCGGCTGGCTAAGCTTGTCTAAGCAGGTGCTTTAGACCGCTGAGCCATATCACTGGCCCCACTTCGCTTCTTTAATGTGATAGCCTTATGCATGCCCTTGATGGCTTGGGTAGTATCACTCATGTTCTTAAAATGAACACAAAGATTTGAGCCTCTTGATTTACATGATTTTTTGGGCTTTTCTGGGTCAAGAGAGTAGCAAACCTTCTTCATAGGTCACCTCAGGCTGCCCGGAGAAAACTTGCTAATTTTTTGTATGTTCTAGATAGAAGTCCTTTATCTGAGGGACAGTTGGGCTAAAACTTTTTCACAATATGTGGGTTTTCTATTACTGTGGTTTTGTCAGTATTATTGTAGAATAATAATAGTTACATCTTTTGAGTACTTGTTGCACCAGAGCCTTTACATAAATTATTTTAGGCTCCTAAAAATAGTGACAATAGGCATTGTTACTGCTCCTCCCTGGTGCAGTGCACAAGTTCTGCAGCTAATTTGTGCAAGAATGTGTTCACCCAAGAGACTTTGGGTGGTGCATGTGTGGCAACAGCCATTCTGCATGGTTCTAGCGAAGCCGCTTAGCGCTGATTCCATGACAGATTTTTAGGAGAAATTACCTTATCTTTCTGCACTATCTGTGATATAAATTTCTTTTGTAACCATGAGTATTGTGTTTAGATTCCATGCCATATTATTTTTCTTTTCAGATTTTGAATGTGTTCATTTTATTTGTGTAAAATAAAATTTTACTTTACTAACTAAAATAATGTATACTTTAATCCCCTCAGAAACATTTAGAATGCCTTCTCAGCTTCCTAAATTGCCCCATGATAAGAGAATTCATGTCAGGTATTACATTTAACATGATGAGGTAGGCAAATTTCTGTGTGAGTCTAAGCTCCTCATCTGTATGTTGAATGTGTATATATTTTTAAATGAATTATAGCCATTTTTTCAGTACTACAAAATGAACACAGGGCCTTTACACTGAGGTAATTCCCAGCCCCTCCACTCTGAGGGAAAGTATTGCTAAATTGCTCAGGCTGGACTCGAACATGAGCTCTTCCTGCCTCAGCTCCCAGAGTTCTAGGATTGCAGGCATGATCACCATGCCTGGGTGAGTTATAGCAATTTAAAAAATAGAAATTTATTGTTGAAATATATTTTGTCAACCAAATAATGTTAAAATCATTTTTATTAGCTCTCAGCTCTGGGACCCAACCAACCGTCTTCTCCATCTGATTTCATTTCTGCCTGTTCTGTTACCAAGATGTGAGGAAGGTGACAGTTGGTTTGCTCTGAAATGTAGAATCTGTTTTTCCCAAGGTCATTGATTTAAGTTCGATGGATTAAAGGAACGTAACTGACCCAGAGAGTTTTTTTAATCTAGAATATTTTGTTTTCCTAGTCCTTACAGCTTAGGTTTTGGCTTGATTGAATTCATAGAGTTTAGTTATGCACGTTTAACACTGGACTATCTATACACAAGCACCTTGCCCCTCAGTGGTTTTGTCTCTAATAGCTTTGTGTTGCTTGGTGTCCGGTGAGGCCTTGTCTTTGTCACTGCTCATTTAAGCTGCACTTGACAGCCTGCATGTGACAGCTGGGGAGTTGCTCTCAAAATCTGGCGTCTGAGTTTCAGTAGCCAATAAGAAAATCACATATTTTTTATAATTTTTAGTTGAAAGCATTTGCATTCAGTGTCTTTTAGGTAAGGAATAAAGCAGAATAAATGAAGACAACAGGGGCCAGTGTTGTTAAGTGTCTTGATAACATTTCGAGAAGGGGCATGGAAAGTACTTAAAAGTAATTCAATGTAATACTCTGATATAAATTAAAAAATATAACCCGTGATAAGTTTAAATTTCAAGTTCTAAATTGTGAGACCTACTTAAAAAATTAAACTAAAAAGACATAAAGGGTGTCATCTTTTTAGAACTCATTTATATGAGTTCTTAAGTGGAATTAGATTAAATAATAATAATAATAAGCCATTCATGACAGAAATGATCAGGAGAGAGATTTTATAAATTAGAAGCAGAGCAAGTGTAGTAAATCTACCCCATGCATACATAAATAATTTTTAGTCTTAAAATTGGAACTACTGCCACAGTCAGAGGTATTTGTTTATAATTACTTAGCTGAATAATTCCTTTTTTTAAATTTTTACCAGAGAGGCCTGGCAGGATGGCTCAGTGGTCTAAAGTGCCTGCTTAGGAAAGCTTGGGCAGCCGCAGGGACTGCGGTTGGATCCCCGGCACCACATGCTGCGCCAGCCCTGTCCTCAGGGCAGGTTGAACCGGCCATAAAAATAAATAAACAAATAAAAGTTCTGAAACGAGAAAAACAAATAAAATTAATTTTTTTTTTTTTTAATTTAAATTTTTACCAGTGCTGGGGCTGGGGAGATAGCTCCATGGCACAAGTGCCTGCCTGGCAAGTGCAAGGTTGTGTGTTTGAACCCCGGTCCTGCCAAAAAAAAAAAAAGACACACTCAATTTTCTTCCTGGGAGACACCCACTTGGGACCCCCCTTCTGTCCCTCTGTCTTGGACAGGAGCTTTTTTTCCCCTAATAAATATGTTCTGCTCATTACCAAAAAAAACAAAATAAAAAAATAAAAATTTTACCAGTGCATGCTTATGGTGCATAATGACTACATGTCTCGTGGGAAGCTTGTACATGCACATCACCATTGTAATTTTTTTTCGTATTTTTTCTGTCCCTTCTTGTTATCTCTCTCTCTCTAACTCTTGGTTCCCTCTCTTTTTTAGTTAAACAACTTTTATCCACTAATTATTTTGTTTGTTTGTTTTATGAGACCAGGGATTGAATTCAGGCCCTTGTACTTGCCAGGCAAGCGCTTATTCTACTGAGCTATCTCCCCGGCCCCTTATCCACTAATTATTATAGGCTCTTGTATCAGTTGGGAATTTATGGACCCAACTTTTGCTCATTTGCTTATGGAGCTAAGTTTTAGATATTACAGTAACAACTTCATACTTCTGGCACTTAGGAAAATGATGACCATATTTATCTTTTGGTGAGTATTTGTTGAAATTAAATGGCCTGGCCAAGGCATCTACGTTCTTTACATTTGACAAAGACTTAAAAAGACATTTGTGTTTCATTTTACATATCCCCCTACTGTTACAGAATATGGAAACAAAAAATTTGAGATTCTAAAATATTTCAGAGGCCAACTAAGAATTTTTAGTTATTGGTAAAATCAGTTATAAATAGGGTTGCTTGTTAAAATGCATATAAATATATTCACCTCTATGTACATATATACTGTAGCACCTTTAAAAATAACAATGCTAATAAGTTACTTTTCATTCATCATATGCAATTTATATTAGCATCTTCCACATAATTTATTCATGTTTTCTCATTGTATTTTTTTTTTATTTTTTATTTTATTTATTTATTTTATTTCTTGCTTCAGAATCCTTGGTTGTTCACTCACTCATTTCCATGGCTGGCTCAGCCCGCCCCCAGGGCAGGGCCGGCGCAGCATGTGGTGCGGGGGATTGAACCACAGTCCCTGAAGCCGTCCAAGCCTTCCCAAGCAGGCACTTTAGACCACTGAACCATCCTGCTGGGCCCCTCTCATTGTATTTTTGCAAAACAGGTGTAATACAGTTCTCTAGGTAGTGCCCCCCCAAACCAGGGATTGAACTCAGGCCCTTGCACTTTCCAGACAAGTGCTTATTCTACTGAGCTATCTCCCCAGCCCCTCCCTAGGTAGTTTTATATGGTATAATAATGAATGTTCTCCCCAGAAACCAGAACTTTTTTAAAAAGATATTTTATTTATTTGGAACAGGGTCTAGCTATGCAGCACAGATTCATAGTGATCCTCCTGTCTCAGCCTCTTCAACACTGCAGTTATAGGCATGAGCCACCACACCATTTCAATGGCCAGCACGGCATGCCTTGGGATCTGGAGCCAGCACAGCATGCAGTACTTGAGAATGAACTTGGGTTCTTGAGCTTGCCAGGCAGTCACTTAGACCACCAAGCTATCTCCTCAGCCCAGGTCAGAACTTCTTACCAGTAAAAATTCTCTCTTAAAAGCCAGATCTGGGTTTGATCTCAGGTACCGCATGCCATGCTGGTACTGTGCCAAGCTGCCCACTGAAACTGGGTGTGGTGCAACACACCTGTAATCCCAGCACTGGGGAGGCTGAGAAAGGAGGACCATTCGGAGGAGTCTGAGCTATGTATCAAGACCCTTTTACCCACCTCCCAGCCAAAAAATAAATAAATAAATAACCAAATCAACATTGGCTTTGTAGTCCAGACTTTTGCCTGATAATACTATTAATTTTTAAAAATCTATTACCAAGAATTGGCCTCAGGACCTTTGCTACATATCCAAACCCTTTTTTTTTTAGTTATTATTTTGTGTCAGGGTCTTGCTAAGTCACTAAATTGCCCAACCTGATCTTGAGTTTATGATCTTCCTCCTGCCTCAGCCTTCCAGAAATCTGGGATTATGTGCATGCATGTATCACCAAGTCCAGCTTCAGGTAATATTCTTGAGTGTGCCAATAGTTAACATCTCTATTCTGGGGCTAAAATTTCCCTGCCGAAACACTGAAAACAAGTGCCAGTCTCCTGTGCTCAGCAAAATAACAATAAAACTTTGAGATTAAATAATATTGACAAACCTATCTAGTGCTACTATAGTTTCTCAGTAAGGAAATCCCATTCTTAAAATTAAAATCAGAAAAAAATAAAAGTTTAAGGTGTAATGACTTTTGCTAGCCTTTATTCCCTTATGATAAGATAGAGCAATAGAGTAAAAGAGCAGACCTGGTATAAATAGAAAAGCATTTTGGCAAGTGTGTTTATACTCAAATTTTATATGTCAGTTAACAGTGTTGAGTCCTCTTCTAGCTCTCTGTCTTCCTGTTAACTTGATTCTGTGAAAGTGTTTAGGCAGAGAAATTTTTGCCTAAAAAAACTCTACCTTGGGAATCTGGCCCAATTACTAAGAAAAAGGTAAAGCAATATGGGGGAAAAATCCTATAATTCCCTAACAAATACTTTATACTTCCAGCCCATACATGTTTTACTTTTAAGTGATCCTGTAGGGACTCTTAGAATCTTCCAGTCCTCTACATGTAGCATCTCTACCTCTGATAGATGGTACAGCATAAAAATAGAGCAGGGCCACTACCTCACTTTTTTCATGTTTAACATTGCCTCAAAATTCCTCCAGCATTTATTTTAGCCCAAAGATATACATAGGTACAGTTCATTTTGATATTTACATTACTTAAGATGAGCATGAGCAAGCCCTCCTGGTTTGTCCCAGGAAGTACCACTTAATCATTTTGTCTGGCAAAGTCACTCATAGGACCTTTTCACTTCCAGAAGTATTCTTTCACAAACAAGAAATTGTAGTAACCATACTTTTTTTTTTCTTTTTTTTTTTTCTTTTTTTTTTCTGGTCCTAGGAAGGAACCCAGTCCCTTCACAAGGTATATCAACCTTGAGTTAGATGTTCATTTCAACAAACATTTGTTGAGGGCCTGCCAGATTCCTGATATAACAGGGAGTGATGGGCCTGCAACAGTTGACAAAGAAGATCTGATGTCACCCTTCTGGAGCCACTGGCATTATCTAAGTTTGGCCATTGTAAAACTTCCCCTGGACTTTGTAAACCAAAGACCTACTAGGCTCAATGACCACAATGTACAGACAAGTTATGTTTTTCCAACTCATGCTCTTAACGTGCCTCTTTACTGGGTCACAGCTGTGAGTGGTTGAGATGCTCTGAAAGGATTGTGTGTCTGTAGCCCCTGATCTCTTCTCTGCCTGTATTGTATCAGTGCCTTTGGAGACACTGAGAAAAGTGTGCCAACCACTTGAGAACAAAACAAATCATGCTTTGCTTCCAGAACTGTTTGAATAAGTAGATACTGGTAAGAACACCTGATTCATTTAAGGTTATTTGTACTAGGCCTTCAGTTATTTATAAACACAACTTAGTAAAAATGAAGGAGTAGAAGAGCCTCATACGTAGTCAGATCTGTTTAGGGTCAACACATAGGACAAGAGATAAGTGAAGTATCTCAGGTTCAGGGTACCTAAGAGGTCCTGGCCATGGAATCAGCAAAGGTAGAGGTCAGAACCAGACCCAGAGAAGCATAAAGCCATCCGAGTAGGGTGGGACCCATGTATGTGCGAGAGACCCTAGGTGTGTACCTGTGGGCAAGTGCAAGACAGGGTCAGACAGCCAGCCTCCTCCTGGGAGCATGAGTGCAGGCAGGAAAAGCACACCGCCGTGTGTGCTGCTGCACTCAAGCTCATCTCGGACACTGTTCTAAGAATCATGCCTATTTCATCCTGTTGGCCACAATAATTCGAGACAGAAGGGGGAAGGAACCCTGGTAGAGAGAAATGTGAGCATGTAGTCCTGCCAATAGACTAACACCCAGTGTAGACAGAGCTGACAGTGGTTGGCTCTAAGAGCTGGGAGCACGCATGCATTTTCAGTTAAGAAAACTCCTAAACAAAGAGCAAACTAGAAAGGGGCGACCGAATAGTTCAGCAGGTTATAGTGCCTGCAAGCAGGAAGAGACAGGGGTTCAATTCCAGGGCTTGCTGTGCATGCAGGGCTCTGCCCCTAGGGCTCACTGAGACAGCAATTGAGCCTGGGCGTGCTGGTACAGGCCTGTAATCCCAGTTCTTGGGAGGCTGTAAACAAGCAGATCACTATGAGTCTGATCTAAGTAGTGAGACCCTGAACACCCTGTAGAACCTGCCCCCCGCCCCAAAAAAACCACCTAGAGATTTATCTAATTGGCCAGTTAGTTTTAGGTTCTAGGTATGATCCTACTGCTGAAAAATCATCCTGTCTCTCCCCAGTGCAGATAACTGAGATTGAATGCATATTGTAACAAATCTTGTTTATTTTCCAAGTTTTTGTGACTGATTTTTTTTTTTTTTCCCTTGTTGATTGCTAAAGGGACTAGCTTTTCTAATTTTAGGAATCTGAAGGAGGTGGTTGTGGCCTTCACTTTGTGTTGCTGCTGGAGAACATTGAGGACCATTCTCTTTCCTCTCAGCACCAAATGGCTTTCTGAATGTGCACTGCTTAATTGTCTGTTTCATTTGAAAACACTGAAGTTCTTCCAGTATAATTACGAAAGTTTATTTTTTGTTGAATAAAAACAGTAGCAAGCCTGTTTTGCTTAAAACTAAGTGCAGAGATTGTTTCTTGTGAAACGTGGTGGAATGTCCTGGGGAAAGCTTGGACCTTTGAGGTTGATCTGATTCAAATGCAAATGCAGCATCACCAGTGGGAAGATCTTGTGACTTCGCGAAAGTTACTTGATTGGCTAAGCCAGGGCTCCCACACCGGCTCCACTGTTTCTGAATGATGTCAGATAATGCATGTGCATCCTAGTGTGGTACCAGCACCAGCTACCCTGAGTATTGTTATACTTGAATGTTGCTTTGAAGGACTGGATGTGCTGTAGATACAGCCATCATTTTCAGTAACATTTGATGACCCCTGTTGCTGTCCCTGGGTCCCTGGCCTGCAACTGTTCGCAGCTGCTGCCCTTCCACTTTCCGGCCCTGACTTTGCCTGTTTTTATCTTGCTTGTGTACGTGTCTCCCTGTGTTGCCTGGGCTGGTCTCAAGCCCATGCCTTCACGTCCTCTCACTTTATTCTCCCTAGTAGTTGGGGCTGCAGGCAGGTGCCACTGCACTGGGTGAGAACCCCTGTGAGGCCCATGAACCCAAGGGATCTCACCGCACTGGGAAGCTAGGAACTGTTCGGGAGCCACTATTGATTGATAAGAAAAATGTACATTTACCCTTATCTGCTGAAGGAAAAAGGCTTGTTCAAAGAAAAAGTACATAATAGGACCCAGTCTTTCCTGAAAGCTTATTGCTGTCTTTCAATAACCCTGTCTGCAAGCAGTGTCCCCCTCTTAGGCCTTAAGCAGCTATAGACTACAATTATTTAAGGGGGACATTTCATTTTTGATTTTATGCCAGCCTTAGAGCATCCATATATACACTGAGTATATATAGGGAGGATTACAGAAAGACCTGGCTCAGTGGCTCTCAAGCCCCCTGCGGAGTAGTAGGATGAGGTCTGTCTAAATACAGTTATGGGGCTGCAAGCACAGTGGGAGTAGAGCAATCACACAGCAGAATAAAGCCCTGACAGGAAGGGTTTTGAGATTGGGCGGGGCGGGGCAGGGCTCTGATCTTGTTTGATGTCGGTGTTAGTGTTACCTTTACAGTGGTCCAGAGGGAGAGAACTATTTGGGTGAAGGTCAATTGTGAAGAGTCTGCAGGGTTCTCAAGCTCCAGCTACTTCCCAGGTTACAGCGTTTCAGTACCGAGCTCTCTGGGTATGGCAAGGAGTACTGTGCAATTTTTAGCTACAGAGTTTCCTAACAACTAAAGGTAGGAAAGTTGCACTCTTCTGTAAGAGCAGTCATGTTGAGATTCTGGACTTGCAAAGGTAGATGGGCCACAGAGAAAAGAATACTGGAAAATAAGGATCAAATTCTGGTTCTGGCACACATCTTAGGCAGATGCCATATCTGAGTCTGTTTTTCAAACACAGGCTGCCTTAACATCTGTCTTGTTGGGAGGAGAAAAAGAGCCCTTGTTCTGTGCACAGGCCTAGTGTGTTCTTGTGGATGTAGCCAGCATGTCAGCAGTGGCCTGGGCTTTGTGTACTCCATGTGGAAGTGCAGGTGCCCTTGTTGGCCGAATGCAAGGACAGTGCCCCATGGCAAGCTGAGGGAGTCCTGGAATCTTCGCTGCTGAGAGCGTGGTGAGAATCTGCTTTGCCCCTTAGTAGTGAGGTCCTGGTACCCATTATCTCAAAGTGCTGCAGTAGAGACAGTCGCTCCCCTCAAGTGACAAAGACATATATCCCCCGTCTGAGGTTCAAAACACTGTAAAATGGACCTAGTACTTACTCATTCTGTCCTGGCATGGATGGTGACATGACAACTTCAGCGTGAGCAAAGTCAGCCAAGTGATCACAGTTTTTTAACAGCCCTCATTTGGCTTCAAACAGCAGCAGTTTAGCGTTAGCCACTGATTGTCCAGGTGTCAGCTTCTCTCTCCCCTTCCAACCCTTTCTGGGACCTGTGTACATCAGTGTGTAAAAAAGAGGCTTCCTAGTTTTCTTCCCCAAAGGTGACTGCAAACATGGCTCTTCATTTCACCTGTTGAGCTTTAATTTGTACTTCTGGTGCCAAGGACTGAACCTATCACTTTGAGCCTGCTAGGCAAGCGTTGTACCCATTGTGCCACTGAGCTAAATCCCTAGCACCCTCTTCGTTTCCTCTGTGGTTCTCTTTTACCAGCAGTAATCTTGTTTTGCCAGCAGCAATAGTCTTTTGTTTTGTTCTGTTTTCTTTTTTGAGATAAAGTTTCAATAAATATATAGTCCAGGCTGGCCTCAAACTCTCAGCAATCCTTCTACCTCAGCCTCCAGATTGCTGAGATTCCAAGCATGAGCCAGCCTCCATGTGGGGCTAGCAGTAGTCTTCTGGATACACATTAGCTCTCTACCTCTTCTTTCCCTTACAAGGAAGGTGAAGAAGACCTTCCTGTTCTGCCCTGTATGCAGCCGCGTAGTACTTCATTGGCATTACAGTTGATAGGCAGTTGAGTAATACCTTAGTTCCATGTCCATAAGTGGAAGGTATCAGAGTCTAAGAGACTTTGTATTACCATTCTTTCCAGTTTTCAGATAAAGTGTATTAGTACAGATTTTAGATTTTCTACATAGTTTGTTATAACAGAAAAATGTTGAAACTATAAAGAATGAGCATGTGTTGGTCATTAGTTTGGCCTCAGGCTTTCTTCTTTTATTTGTTCAACCATTTCATCAAATGGTGTTGGCGCTGTGTGAGGGTATTACAGAAAGTGAGAAGACCTCACCTTGTCACTCAGAGGCTCTGAGTGTGACAAGTGACAGAAGGAAAGGAGTGTGGAAGCTATGTGTGCACTGTATGCATGTGACTCCATGCTGATTGTCTGGCAATTAAAAGGGAGAGAGCTGTTGGAAAAGCTGCATCCAATGGGATGCTATCATGATTTTTGAGAACCATGGGCATGAGATTTACAGAACCATGGCCATGAGGGGTGGGGAAGCAGGCCAAAAAAACCAAGAGGACCTCTTTGGGAGGTGGATCTTCCTGAAGTCCTTGAGTTATAATGTTCTGTGGATAGAAGACAATGAAGGTTGGATAATTTTGAGATAGGGAAGGATGTAAATATATCATAGTGTCCTTATATTTTGTAATGACTTTGTCCATTAGGCTGGTAAAGAGAATAAAGGTAGGCTACCTACGAAAGATTTGGAGTTAAGCTTTTTTAGAAAATCAAACAAAATACTTTCAAGACATATTGCTCATTAACCCTAGACTTTATAAAAAGAAAAAAAAAAAAAAACCATAATGCTGTTTCACATAACCAAATCCCAGAAAATCTTGGCTTTCCTTCTAAAAATCTTGAAATAAAATGCTTTCTGGAACATTAATTCAAAGACAGCTTGCCATCACCAAATTGTCAATCTGCAGTAGAAACTCAAAACTGCTAACAGATTTTTAAAATGGGGAATCATTTCAGCCAGCTGCCAAATCATCGATTTCTATACCTTTTTAAAACACATGAAATGTCCGTATAAATCTGCATAACTGGTTAAATGACAAAAATTATTCCTTTCTGGACTATGCATCGTAAACACCTGATATCCTAATAGAGACTTGCACTAATTAGAATTAAGGTATTGAAATTGGCTAAGTAGCTTATTTAAAAATGATATAGATTAAGTTTAGTTTTTAAAAAGTAGGGTTTGAGTATGCATCCTGGCTAACAGGCTTTTTAGCATACCTAATGACTTTCCACATTCCTTTAAAACTGTGTTGCCAGTGTGTGCTTGACATTTGTAAAATGTGCCTAATCTAAATTTGTCGTTAGAATTTATTTAGGAAAACTGCCCAGGTAGTCACATGCATGAGGTGGTGAATTTGCTAAGACTCATGGGCCCATGTCCACTCTACCTAATCACGGCTTTTTCCAAGAGGAATGGAATAGGGTGGAGCAGTAGACTGAATGCCTCTCAGGCTCCAATTCTGTGCACATTTGGTCAGCCAGTGCCAGGGCCAAGCCCCTTTGTTGAGAGGTGCACAGGGGGAGATGGTCAGGTGGACTCTGTGGCCAAGGTGATGGTGAGGCCAGTCTCCAAGCCTGCTCATACCTGCCCACAACACCCTCATAATTCCCCCTGCTAGATGCCTGTTTAAAAAATTAGCAAGTCTCACTCCCTCTTGTTTTTATAATAAACTTGTAATCATAGTGTCTCAATTTTACCAACATTATTTGTAAGTTTGAAAAAATTTTGGTAGCTGGACTCGTCAGGTACATCCCCACAATCACACCTGTTTGGGAGGTTGAGACAGAAGCATTGTAAGTTTAAGGTCAGGCTAGGCAATTTAGCAAGATCTTGTCTCAAAAAGTAAAAGGGTTGGGAATATGGCTCAGGAGTAGAGTACTTGCTTGATGTGTGTGAAGCCCTATGTTAGACTCTCAGTAGCAACAAAAAAGAAAAAAAAAAAAAGAATACTTTTGCTAAATATTTATAAAGACTATCTCTCCTACTGTATAAGTAAAATTGGGTCTCATGCTATGCATATTCTGTTGCTTTTATTTTTTAGAATCACAAATAAAGCATAGCATAGAAAATTATGAGTGAGAGAGATCAGAATGAAAGAAAAACCACCTATAATCCTAAATCTGGACTTTTTGTATTCCTAAAAATATAAAAGAATTCTGCCTGCCCTATGGGACAAAATGTTGCAGGGAGAAACACACTTGAAAATGCGCCACAGAGTAGCTTAGCAAAAGACTTGTCCTAGGGCCTCCTGGAGCGGAGCCAAGTCCTCCTTTGGGCACTTACTCACAGGCTGCCTCTGGTCTTTTTCCTGTCAGTTTTTGTTTTTAAAAAAGTGGGTGATGGTGCATCTGTCCAGGGTGCTAACAGGTATTCCTAGCAGTACAGAGAGTACAGTAAAGGGGTAGGGGTGCCCTTTAGTAAGCATCATAGATGGGCCTTATCACACATGCCTTACAACTGTATTTACTGTGCAAGTTTGAGAGCTATCAAGAGATTGAAAGAAAAAGTTCACTGAACAGAGTTTCAGAAAAGAAAGTTGCTACAGGGGTGTGTGTGTGTGTGTGTGTGTGTGTGTGTGTGTGTGTATGATAAACTCAACAGCAGAATCCTGCTAATATAAGTGACATAGGATGCTGATGGAAAAGAAACAGGGCATTGCTTGCATGAGACCTCTGTGAGAGGCCAAATCTGAAAGGGCATGAGCAGAAGAGGAAGAATTACAACCCAAATGCATGTAGAAGAGTAACAGATCTAAAAATCTGAAAGCAGGTTTGAGAAGGTGTTTGTAGGGAGAGCGTTTTATTAGTAAAAGGGAGGCACAGAAACCTGAAGCCTTATATTAATAAATCACACAGGCAGAAGTGCTTGTTAGAGCTGGCAAGATAGCTCAGCAGTCTTAAGTGCTTGCTTTGGCAAGCACAGGAACAAGGGTTGGATCCTTCATCCCACATGCCACACGAGCCCTGCCCCCAGGGCATGCTGAGTGAGCTGGTGGCAGAGTCCAGGTGTAGTGACCATGCCTGTAATCCTAGCACTGGGGACGATGAAAACAGAATCACTACTCTACAAGTCCAAGATGCATAGTGAGACCCTGTACCAAACACATCAATGAAAAAAAAAGAAGTCCGTGTCAGTGGGAGGCAGAGCCTAAGCAAGGTGGAGAGATGATGAGATACCCTTGATTGTCATTGGCATGGCTCTGGCCCCTGAAGGGTGTTTCTGGGAACTTGCAGATTGGCCTATAACATGCTGCAAAGCAGCCCAGTAGCAAGCAAGAGAGGATTTGTTGCTTGGGAGTGGGTAAGCGTTTGGATCTTCAAGTTTAAAATACTTTATAAAAATGTGAGCCAATGAACTTGTCATCATTCCCAGCACAATGCCAAAGACTGCTTGACTAATAGAAAGGGATTCTTTGCCCCAGGGTCACTAAACAAAGGTCCTTCCAAAGAAACTGGTAATTTAAAAGAAGCTTGTCATTCAGTAAAAAACTGAGCAAGTTCCTCAGGTATTGTTGTGGCAAAGACTGAAAGGAGGTAGAGGCCTGGTGACAGTGCAGCCTGGCTGGTTCCTTGTACCCACTCCATGGCCAGGTAATGAAGCAGAGTCAAGTGGAGAGTAGCAACTGTAGGGTACCTGAGGCCAGGATTTCATAGTAGAGCCACAGGAAGCTACCCCTGACCTGGCCTTTGATTCAGAATTGTGGAACAGAGGGCAGAAGCCATGAGCTACTCAGAAAGAAGGAAAAGCACTGGATAGGAAGAAGCATGGATAGGAAGAAGCACTGAAACAGCACAAGGGTGGCTGGGAACACAGGTTGCCCATGTACCACCATAGGCTCTGGAGCAGCCTCAAAAAGGAGGTGCCAAGTCCCACCAGATTTTTCTTCCTTTTTGGTGCCCACATATGGATTATCACAGGTCCATTTAAAGGGGCTGAAGTGAGACAGAGACTTACGACCTCAGACTCGCCCTCCCCAACTTATTAGTGATTAGAAAGAAGAGATGAGCTTTAGGCAGGTTGATTAAACCTGGGGATTATGAGAAGGTGCAAGAGAAGTAGACTCTTGGATGAGCTCAGTGCTGGTAAGTTGAAGGGAAGATCAGATGTGGCTTAATAGTGACATGGGGGCAGATTCCTGTGACACCAGAGGCTGAGGCAGTGGTGGTGAACCTGTGGCATGTGTGCCACAGTGGGCTGTTAGTGTCACTGAAAGCTCCAAGAAGTTCCCCACTTCTGCACTATGGAAAGCGCAGAGTGCTGTAGGGTTCAATCTGACATGTGTGACTAATAGTGATGATGTTACTCTGTTCCACAAATCAGGCCACAGTTAAAAGCAGCTCTAGTTCCTAGACACAGGCAAATTCTAAGTGTATCCATAGGAACATGACCCAGATCGCTGAGCATCATATTTGTCCAATGAGGACTAATGTGTCTGCCCCAGAGAACATCTAATGGGTTATAAAGTCACTGGCTTCAAGTAAGCGCAGCGTAGCTGAGGGATTGGACATGTTTTTTGTAACACCAGATGGCAGAGGTTTGGGCTTCCCTGCCATTGTTACTGCTTAAAAACAGAAGTGAGGCCTGGCAGAAGAGATGGTAATACTAGAGCCTGCACATAATCTGCATGGGGATAAGTTAAAGGAAGCATGGGGTCTCACCAGGTATTGCTCTGAGGCATGTAGGGCCTGAGATTCTGTGATTCCAGGGAGTCTTTCATATTCTCACATAGTCATGCTTTCTCAGAAGGTTGTACACTTGTGCAGAATCTCCATGGTAAAAACTACATCTTCAGACTGTCTCAGCTTGCTAGGACATGGTTCTACACCAAGAAGTTTGATTTACCGCATATGAAAAAGGCATCAGTTTCAACCCAGGTCATCCCATGGGCCCTACCATGGTCCTGCAAGGAGGGACTGGAAGGAAACAAGGTTTGAGAGGCCTGGCTCCAGGTCTGTTCTGGGAGCCAGAGAACAGAGTGTGTCAGAGAGATTAATGGTTTCTTAAATCTTTTCAAAATAATACTTTTCTTTTTTTTTTTAGATAGACACAAGTCGGTAAAGATTGACATTTGAGTATGTTTTAAATTGTCAAGAAGTTACTACAAATGTAAAAAAACAAAAGTCCTGTGAACTTTGAGTACAAGCCTAAGGGACAGTGTCACTGACCATAGCTGATAAGTGATGGCACATGTCCTGGTTCTGATCAGGGCTGCTGGGTCCACAGCCTATAATCAGTTATTTGTCCTTGTCCCCTAGAGCAGAGACAAAAGCATGGGAAGTTTGTTTCTAGCATTTTCCCAGGCAGGCAGCATGTCACTTGGTGCTTGTTGCTCCACTGGGGAAGGGTTGATCTAGTTGATGGTGTACGTATCTGCCTCCTGACCTGCCATGGGAATACTGGAAGAGAAGGAGGGAATTATTCTTCCAGGTCACAGCTTTACCTTTTCTGTTGTTTTGTTTTGTTTAGACAGAGTTGCTATGTTGCCCAGGCTGGCCTCAGACCTCTGAGCTCAAGCGATCCTCCTGCCTCAGCCTCCCGAGTAGCTGGGAATACAGGCGAGTGCCATGGATGACTTACCTTAATAGAATTTGTAAGCACTGTGAACTGCTGACTCTCCAGAAGCTACCTTGTAGAAGGAAGGTCAGGGTTCCTTCAGTGGCGCATCTTTCTCCATTTCTTACAGTGTTGTTCTGTGTGCCACTGTTGGCTTACAGGCTCTTGGCTGTCTGTATTAAATGATTCCAGATGGTATCTTTGTAATGGGGTGTGCTGCTGTCCATCTGTCCCTCTGTCTTCCTCCTCCTCTCTCCCTCGCTTATACTCTGCCGATTCCTCAGACTCTGACACCTTCTCTCTCTGTCTTAGAGAATGCTTTGGAGCGGACCCCATCTAAAGCTCCTCTCCTGCCTCTTGCTGCACTGTCCTTTTGTTTTGCCGCTGTCCTTTTGTTTTCTGCATGGGGAACCAGAGATTGAACCTGGGGAACTCAACACTGAGCTACATCCCTAGCCTTCACCCACTTTTCAAGACAGAATCTTGCTGTGTAGCCCAGGCTGGCCTTGCATGTGCAGCTGTCCCTTGTCAGCCCCCCAAGTCACAAGGATTACCAGAGGCCACTGCCACCCCACCTCTGCTTTCCTTGCAGCATGCGGCTGCTCCATTTTTTCTCACTTCCTCTCTCTGCCCGTGTGGAAGGTCATGACAACAGCTGTCCCCAGCTCCTGGAACAGCCCTGGAAAATGATTACCTGATGGAAATGGAAGGCACTGATAAAGGGCATTTTTTTATAGTCAAGAATCATCAGAGTAAGAAAAACATCCTTGGTGTTGGGGGAGTCAGGTAGCTGTAGAAATGAATAGGACACATTGTGCTCATCCAGGGTCCACAAGGTGTCCACCCTTTTCCCCCAGTTGAATGCCAAATAACATATGAGACACCAAACCCACCTTAAACCTCAGGCAACAAATAATTTTTGATATAAGTATATATGAAGTATTTGAGCTACACTTTAAAAAGTTTTTCTTGTGTGTTCTAGCTGCTAAATTAATCAACCCTATTCTTTAGCTCCCTTATACGTTGATTGGCCTTATATGAAGAAGCTCAGTGTTCTCTGCTGTTTTCCTAAAAGAAAATTGGGCCAGCCTTGCTCCTGGTATTCAGTACTGCAGAGTAGTCCCAGGCTTCATTCAAAATCTAAAATCTGTGTCACAGTGATGTTTATGTATGCAGCACCCCTTAATTCTTTTCTCCACTAAAGGAAATATATTAACTATAAATAGATGTGATTGTTAGGGCTGGTGAGATAGCTTAGTGGACTAAGTGCCTGCTTAGGCAAATGCAGAGACTATGGTTCAATCCCCAGCTCCACATGCCATGCCAGCCCTGACCCTAGGCACACTGAGACCGGGAGTGGCAACACATGCCTATAATCTCAGCACTGGGGAGGCTTAAAATAGGAGGACCTTACGAGTCCAAGCTGCGTACTGAGACCCTGTACCAAGCACATAAATAAATTTTAAAAAGAAGTGACAAGGATAAATTTGAGCCCTTTTTGATTTATTATTTCAAACAAAACATTTGTAGGCACAGAATTTATTGCTGTGACTGAACTTAGCAAACAATTTGAGGCCTCTCAGCCATTTGATAGATCCAGATATCAGTGACTCAGTAGGAGGCAGATGTGCTTCATGGTTGAAAGTACGTGGTTTAGAATATCATGATAGAAAATGAAAATTGTAAAAATTTTTTTTCTAAAAGATGTGATTTTTCTTTATAAGAAAAAAAGTACCTTGGGCTCAAAGAAGACCTTCCTAAAGAGAAGTAATTGAGTCCTTAAACACTGGCTCGGTACTGAGAAAATGACCCCAAAACAGTGGGTGGACAGTATCATTTTTACATTTAACAAAATGAAGTCAAAATGATGTCACTTAGGACATTAAATAGTTGTGAAAAGATTTATGAAAGTAAAACAAGCCATAGAAATAAGAAATTATTTATCCTTTAATAATTAATATTCACTACCCAATTTTTAGTTGTTTCTTAACTTTAAAAATAGCCTATGCATTTAATGAATACCAAAGACATTAGAAGCCCAAGACAAAGTTAGAATAAACCAGAAGTAAAGAAGTGTGCTGTAGTGGTACATGCCCGTAATCCCAACTCCCTAGGGACGTAACAATTT
Organism: Myocastor coypus; assembly: GCA_004027025.1. NCBI lineage: Eukaryota > Metazoa > Chordata > Mammalia > Rodentia > Myocastoridae > Myocastor > Myocastor coypus. The sequence continues at coordinate 68,599 of PVJA010003215.1, forward strand.
AGGGAGACACTGATTTTAAAGAAAGTACTAGAGATGTAGCTCAGCACAAAGACTCTGGGTTCAAAAAAATGCAATGCTACCAAAAATAAAAAATAAAATCCCCCCAATACCTACTGAGATAGTTTTTTAAATTATTACTTTGCAATGTGTTTGAGGATTTGAGTCCTTTGGATCCACTCAAGTGCCTACAGTCAACGCTTGATATCCTGAAGAATGGTTATGCACATGTTAATTATAACATGCACAAAATAGTGGCAGTCAAGTGCCCAACTTCCTATCCCGGGACGCTTCTCGCTAGTTACTCCAGTGGTGGGCCAGTGCGTCGTCTCTTCGCCGCATGAGTACTTGAGGCACCTGTCCCTTGTCTCCCTGGAGGGTGTCTGTGTACATCCAGCTACCATATGGACCATGGACAGCTTCCCCAGAGGGAGCTTAGTAAGTATCCTGGGTGGTGTTCAAAGAATGAGCTAAAGAAAGGAGAAGTGGAGATCTACCTTATCTCAGTGGTAGGGTCAAGCTCTTTGGCAGAATTTTTGGCTACTATGCCTATGAAAGGCAATTGTGCCAAGTGAGCTCCGGGGGCATCTCACCCCATAATGGGTCATGGATGCACAGGAACCCTTTGTAGACCTGAAGCCATTCTGTACCTTGGTGCAAGTTTCCCTAAATCCTCAGTTAGAAGGTAGGGCGATCTATGACCACACTGAGATCAAGCCCGAGGTGGATCTTTGTGCTTGAAAATAGGTAGTTTAGAGTATCATGCTAGAAAATGAGAATTGTAGTGGTTTTGTTTGTTTGTTTGTTTTTACCTAAGAGAGGTGATTTTTCATTAGAAGAGGAAAACAGATATGTTGGGCCCAAGATATCTTAGGTACTCTCTTTTGAAATATAGCAAAAGAGACTGCATGTTCAAACCCTGGCCTCACTTGTACCTGCTGAAGAGGTAATTTAGCCTCCGTAGGCTGGGTCCTCATTTATGGGATGAGGTTAATGGTTTTTACCGTGGGTCAGTAGAAGAGCTGAGGTGGGGCACCTACCTGCCCTGCAGGCTGGCACCTGGCACAGATGACACAAGCCTTGGTTTTCTTCCTCCTTCATGGTGGCAGGTTAGTGATCAGATTTCAGTTCTCCAGCCCCAGACTGCAAAGGCTGCTGGCTGAGTTCACACTGTGATTGCAGGAAAAGGGTGATGATTATAGCTGGAGGTATTTACTTTGCAATTGCCAGAGGGTACAGAGACTTTACATGGGTTCAATCGCAGTGATTAGAGTAGCTTTTTCTTTTGAAGACACAGAAAGTAGAGAAGAATTGCACAGGTACTTTTGTAAGTTGGCTGTTTCAGAGGGAACATAACATTATTGTATAAAGCTTTCTTATAAATGGTTGCAGTCAGGGCTGAGCTCCTGTTATCCTGGGACCTGTTGGAATTTTATTTTCTTCTTTCTCCGTGTGAAGCCAGTTAGCCCAGAACCACCACATCCTGTTCTGATGTGTAAATTTGCAATCCCAGTCCACCCTGCCCCGTGGCAGCCTTTGCAGATAGTACTGGGGGAAAAGATCAGAGTCACTTGCATTGTTAGCGCTGAGCCTTCTGTAGCCTATTTCTTCGTGTATGTGTGATTGGCAGAAGACAGGGCAAACCATAGGCAGAGATTTACAGCTAATTTGTATGGCCAGCATTTTTATAACACCTACCACTGGATGGAAAAGCTCATTTCACCTGGGATTATTGTCTGTAAAATGAACCAAACTTTCCCACAATACGTATTATAATTTGTGTGGGGATTCATTCCCAGTGAAACATTTTGACTCCTCAGAAATGTGATGCTCAATATTGACAAGGATCCCCTGGGGTGAAAAAATCAGGAAATGTTGAACGATGTAAGGTTTCAATTGCAAAGATGTCCTGAGTTCAAAGCAAGGGGTGATCTTAGGGAGCCACTGGGATACTTGTGTGTACTCATGGCTAGGCTGCATTTGTGATGGCACCTGGTTTGAACTGATTCATCGACTGTACTGAGAATCATTTTGTAGTTGATAGTGCTTCCAGTGTTATATGCGTAATCAGGGATTTTCAAGCTGTATGTTAGAGGCCATTGAGCAGAGGAACACCTGGGGGACCCCTGGCAGGGCGGGCAAGCCCACCTTCTACCGCTGATCTCAGTCACCCATGCATCTGGTTAGCCATACCTTAGCTTCCTTCCCTCTTTACTGTGGACGTAGGTTAGTTTGCCATTGTATTAAGGGGGGAAATTATGTACTCTGCTGGGATTAGCAACTTGAGATTTGCTAATATCTAGATGTGTCCTTCACAGATGTTTAAATTTTTCTAAGAAGGGTACAGGATTCTGGACTGCCAAATGGAATTCCAGTTGCCATGCCTGTGGAAGTTGTGAGGCATATTCGGGAAGATTCCATGCTCCATCACTGCTGAGCATGGCGGGGAATTTTGTGTGGGGTGCAGATGCAGCACATGTCAGCTCTCAAACACTATAAAGGAAGATTTTTCTTATCCCATTCTTGGCTGAGGCTTCTGAGGAATATGGTTTGGCAAAGCTATACATTTAAAGAAAAAAAAATTGTGTCCCATTCTATTCTGTGCTTTTGGACCCGCCTGAGACAAATGTTCCAGAGACTGTGCTGTGTGTATTTCTGCAGAAAGAAGATCTATTAGTGGCTTGTTAATCTGGATCACATTTGGCGTGCTCTGTGAACTTGTTAAAACAAGACTCTGTGCCTCCCTGAAAACTATTTAAAAAGGGAACCAGGTCACGGAATTCAGTGCAGTCTCTTGCCAACAGCACAATAAGGAGTGATTAAGTGATTCATATTCTGTGACTATGGGGGTGGTCCGGAAGGCAGGTGCCTAAGCAAGTGCTCCCTACCCTGAGGTTTTAAGTGTGGTTATGACCCCAATTGTTGTATTTCTGATGCAACATTGCGCTCACTTTTTAAATGGGGAGCCCTGGTTTCTGTCAGTCAGTTTGTGAGCACACAAGGAAAAGACTGTGTTAAAGAAATCAAATGCACGGAACTCAAAAACTTAGCGTAGCAAGTTGGGGGTAAAGTTGGTAGTAATCAGGTCTCTCCAGACACACAGGTGGTCCCTCCTCCTGCTTGCTCGTCCTTTTCCTTCTCTGGTTTTCACTCACTCCCTGGCTTGACAGTTCTTCTGAATAGCCAGTTCCTACTTTTAAACACTTACTCTGGATAAGGAGAGATGCTGGCTCACCTAGGTCTCTCAGATATCTGATTTGTCTTCCTGTCACCCCAGGAATGGGTGTCACATGGGCTTATGGCTGGCTGTTCATGCCGCAGATACTCCAGAGGTCACCTTGCCCTTGGGATGTGTTTTCTGGCATCCAAGAAAAATGAGTGGCTTGTCATCTCTTTGCCAGATTCAGTTTGCAAATTAGTTTCTCTAGCTATTTAAAAAAAATAGCATCTGCTCAAACAAGCCACCATATAGTTTCTGCAGTTCAGCTGTGAAGACAGCCGAGGATACCAGATTGAGTTTGCTTTCTGCAAACTGGTTATATGTATGTATGTATATATATAGATATATATATAGATATAGATATAGATATATATATAGATATATTTAATGAGTGATTGTTCACTTTTCAAAAGGTCTCTTTGCCCCGCCCAAAAAAGGATTAGTAGGATTTCTTTCATCTAATGCCTTCCAGTATGCTAAAAATAAAATTTAATCAATATTCTTTTCTAGAGTATTCTTTATGCATAAATGTGACAAGCCTATAAGATATATTATAATTTGCTTTAAAGTTAACTTTTAAAGTTACCAACTCCTTTTAATCTTGAGGGATTCAGTTCTACTAGATCGAGTTGATTTCATTCTGGCCTGGAGTGAGATGAGTGCCTCATAACCTTAAATGATAGTTTGCACACAACAAATTTAAAAATGAGGACACTGCATCATGTAACCTGCGAGGCATTAATCTAACAGTGTCTGTTCTTGGAAACCTCAAGGGAAGCCTTTGAACCTTTAAACCAAAAGGAGAACTCTGTAACGCTGTCTCTGAGGTGGGATTCATTAGTATTAACATCAGCTTCCAGCTGAGAAACCTCTAGGCAGTCCAGGTAATTCTTCTGCCAGTGGAATGCATGTCCTAAAGCTGCTTTTACACAAAGGGCCTAAAATGAATCAGGTAGACTTTCATCTTCCAGGGTGGCTATTTAGTGTTATTCCAACTGCCTTCACTCTGTTCTTGATCACTGCACGTTCGTTAAGCCCAATGCCAAGAGTCAGGATTTTAGAGAGATGATTTCAGACTTGGCTTTGCTCTCATGGAGCTTGTCATCAAATTTGTCCATCCTGTAGACCAAGTGGTGGTTGTAAGGTTGTAGAAGAGTACCTTGGATAACTTGTTTTTGCCTCTTGTTCTGACTGCTTCTGTCCTTAGTCCAACCCCAAGGTTCCAGGGTCCAAGTGTAGAACTGCCAGTAGCCCAAACACATTGCACCTTGTGGCACAGTGTGGGCCATAGTTGTCTGTGAATGGTTAGCAGATGTTCTTTTGAAATTTTTCTTGTCCACTAACAAAGGCATGTGAATTGGCTGGTTTTGTTTGCTTTGTTTTTAATGTCAGTGTGCTGACTCCGAGCTGTGTGTGGTGATTCCTGAGTAGGAATGGTCCAGAGAAAGGGAGAATGTAGAGGAAAGGCTTTGGCTTTGGGGCAGGGGGACAAGTTCAAAGGAGCATCGTAAGTCCCTAGCAGCCAGGAGCTTAGCGCATGTGGTCGATATGTTGTGGACACCCTGGTCCTTGAGGAAATAGGGGTAGAGGGGTCTGCCTTCACATTTTCCATCAGTCATAGTGGCACTCCTGACAAACAAAGCACCTGGCAAGACTCTACAGAGGACATGGCCCACTAAGCAGAGAGGTTTTCCTGGCTGACAGGGTAGAGAGGGTGGGAAGTGCATCTCAGGCAGTGGGACTAGAAAGCTGCCTGAGAACACAGCTGGAAGGAGGCAGAGCAGCCCCTTCCTTCCCCCTCTGTGTCACTTTTCATAGAGCCTCACAGTGGGCTTCTGCAGTGAGTGTTGATCTCCGTCTTGCAAATGGGGAAATTCCAGTGTCCGCTGACTCTGCCCAAGGGTTCCCTGAGCCTGGAGTGCACACTTTCAGCAAGTACCATGACTGCCTCTCCTCAGAGGCACTGGCTAGAGGGATCCTGCCTAGCTCGGAACCCTGTGCCCAGGGACTCTGTGCCTGCTTCCTGCCTGCTCCCAGGATTGGATTCTGTACTATGGAAATAGCAAGATTCATTATGGTCTAAAAGTCTAAATTATAAGTAGATCATTCGGGCCTGTCGGGATGGCTCAGTGGTCTAAAGCGCCTGCTTGGGAAAGCTTGGGCGGCTTCAGTGACCACAGTTCAATCCCTGGCACCACGTGCTACAGCCAGCCCTGCCCTTGGGGCGGGCTGAGCCAGCCATAAAAATGAGTGAATAAACAAATAAAGGTTCTGAAACAAGAAAAAAATAAATAAACAAAAAATAAAAAATTCTTAAAAAAATAAATAGATCATTCATGCCAAGTGGCATAATTTTTCAAGATAGACTATCTGAAATATTTGAATTAAATAAATCAGGACCTTTGCAGAACAAAGTGTCAAGCATCACATGCTTGACCTTTGTGTGTCCATGGGCAGTGTAGCTGTTTGGAGTTACAACTTTCTAGTGTTTAATGTAAGGATTTTGTGCCTTACAATCCCTAAACTCTGCTTTGCTGCTAATATGATCCTTTTTGCTTTATGCTGGCATTAAGTAGCTTCTTGGGCACTGTCAAAGATTGTAAGCGTGACACACAGGTAGACATGAGATGGGAAAAGCAACCACAGTTTAATTAGGGAGCACTAGGTATCCCCCATTGTAGGAATAAATTTCCCTACTGGGCAAATGTGCTGGGCAAATGATTGCCTTTATTTTATTTTATTTTATTTTTTTAAACATTTTTTTTAAATTTTTTTATTTTATTTATTTTATTTGTTTATTCACTCATTTTTATGGCCGGCTCAGCCTGCCCTGAGGGCAGGGCTGGCACAGCATGTGGTGCCGGGGATCGAACCGCGGTCCCTGAAGCCGCACAAGCTTGCCCAAGCTTTCCCAAGCAGGCGCTTTAGACCACTGAGCCATCCCGCCGGGCCCGATTGCCTTTATTTTAATCATTCTTTACTTGGTACTTGGAAAAACAGTTTCATATTGTCCTAATCTAATGGTATATGGCTACACACATTTAGAGTAGGTTTTAAACCACGGAACAATAAAACATTTAGCAAATTATGTTTAAAGGCATCTGCACACGCTGCTACTCACAGCTCTGAGCCAGCCAGCCTGCTCCCATATGGGTGACCAAACGCATCAACTGGATGAAGCAGGCTGGGGCCTGGCATCCAAAAGCCACTCTGGCACTGTGTCTTCCGTGTGGCAGACAGGCTGGTAGAGGCTGGGCCTGATGTCTCAAGGGAGAGTGCGTGCATGCCAAGCACTCTGCCGTCACCACCTTCTCCAGCCTGTTGGTTATGGGGCCAGTATCATCAGTGTTGCTGCAGATCAACCTCCGTGTACTTTTCCTGTCCCCTAGCTTCCTACTGACATACCTGCACCCTTCCTGGTGACCAGAGGAAGAGCAAGGTGCTGGTTTTCCAGTAGGTGCTGTGTGGGTTAGCAGCAGTTTTGATAAGAGCTGTTCTAGGGGGTGGGAAATGGAGGCGATGAGCTAGAAAGGGGGCAGAGGGCTTTTGTGAACTTTGACTCCCAATTTTGTTATCCTTGCCTTCCCTTTCTGAGCTCCACTTTAGAAGTAGTGACTCATTTAGAAATCTATGAAGGAGGAAAATGTGACCACCCCACAGAAGTCATCTGCGTTTCCGCTTCTCCGTGCAGTTTGCTCCGTGGGGCTGTGTTCCTGAGGAAGCGGTTTTCCTTTGTCTGGTCCTTCATCCAGTTCTCTGCTGTGACTTGTCACTGACTTAGAAACCTGGCCACTGTTTCCACAGCCCGTTCCTGCAGGAGAGAGGCCATGGCTGGTGTGGAAACACTGGGGCTCCCTGCAGCCCTGGGACTGCTGAATCTTCCTCATGGGCAGACGGCAAGGGGGCTGCTTTCATGTCTGGATACTGAGGCACTGGGAACAAGTGACCTTGGAGAGGAAAGGCAGGTAATTTGGGGTCAGGAGTACTTTGTGTAAAGTGAGTACATCCCTAGGCGCTGGTGTATTGAAGCTCTATGAACCCGTTTTCCTATTTTCTGTGTGACCAGTGACGAAATCCGCTTCAGATCAAGTGAGAAATACTGCGGTCTTCTGTACTCCTTAGTTAGGGGCACCTCCATTTCCATGGGCCTTCATTATGTCTGGTTTATAGCAGAGCAAGTGTCACTGCTTTTCCAAGGACAGTTACAGCAGACACACTATGGGTAACTACTGAGTTGTGGAAAACTGGTTCTGAAATGTTCATGATTTCCTCTAGGCGTGACTTTACCTGTGAGCACTGCTGCTCTTCAGATTGATTGATTTTGCAGTCTGGAGATCAAACTCAGGGCCTTGAGCATGCTCAGCATATGCTCTGCCCTGATGCACATCTCTAGTCTTTTTTTTTTTTTTTTTTAAGACAGAGTCTCACTAAGCTGCAATCTTGCTTAAGTAGCTGGGATTACTGACATGCATCACCATGCCCTATGTCAGATTTATTTCAAAGAAAGCAACTGTTATTCTTTGACCCATGTTCCCATTGAAAAATAGGGATTCCAGGTGGCCATTCTTTACTCTGGGAAAGTACAGTATGGCCAGTACTCTGGGGAATCACAAAACACACTGGTAACCCCTAAAGAAGAGTGACCTTGACCTCGTGAAAACATATTCCCTCACAAAAGCTCTAGCTGCTTACAGAGTTTGGAAGAAATCCCCTGACACAACCTCTTGGCTGAGATCTCTGGAACTGACAGATTTCTTTCGCTGAGGTGAAGCTGTAGATGTGCTTGTGCTAGATTTCCTACCTGAAGGTCGTGCTCAGGAGTGGGTATAGAAGCACCTTCTTGTGTGCAGTACCCAGCTCACAATGGGAGAAACAGGCACTGTGGAACTAAAGCCCAAACAGTTCAGGCTTATGCTCTTGAACACTTGACCACTTGCCTGCCACATGGTACTGGCAGTGGCCCTTCTCTGAACCCTCTGTGGAGCATTTTTTCTATGTGAAGACACTCCTGTTTTTTAGGTTACTCCTCATAAAATCACTTATGATATTAGGACTATTAGCAGCAGCAGAACTCTACAGAAGACTTGAAAATGATGATTAAAAAAATTAGTGTGCCATTATTCAATGTTAGGAGCAAGGACTGCATACAGTGGAGAGAGAATGACCAGGGGACAAAAGCCCAGCTGGGCTCCAGGACATGGACTGAATGACTCTCAAGGCCTGTCCCATCCTGTGAGCCCTCAGCTCTTGTCTTCCTGGAGGGAGACTCCTCCTGTTTATAGATCAGAGGACCCATACCGTGAAGGGCCTTGGAATACCAAAGCACTCCCCGGTAGCAATTCATTCTCTCATTGTCCTGATTGTTCATTGGGTGATGCTTTTGGTGCTGATGTCAACCTGTTCCATAAAAGACCACATCAGTGCACTGTGGCAGTGCCATCAGGCACTTATGATAGATAGCAAATCAACCCAGTTAACATGATCATAAAAATGCTTGCCAAAATTCCACAGTGCACTTTATGGACCATTTAAATTCATTTGTCAGTACAAGAAGAATTCTCTTACTTGGCAACAAAAAACTAGTCTGTGATAGCATGGTGTACCTTTACACATTGTTCTCCCGTGCTCTCCCAAATTTGAATGAGCGTGGCTTTTTCTGGCTTTTGCCCATGGTAGTCTTGGTAAGCAACAGTCTTGTCCTGTTATAACCTGGCAACTCTCATCCGTATTTAGGATGGTGGCTCCTGAGCTTCAGTGTTAGAGCAATCGAGGCAAATCACAGAGCTTGACTTGTTTTCTGTGGGTAGCTTTTATTTATTTATTTATTTATTTATTTATTTATTTATTTATGTTTTTAGTCGGGGAAGGATCAACTAGATTGGACTTCCAGTGATCCACCTATTTACAGCTTACCAAGAGCTGGGATTGTAGGTGCGCCACCCAGTCTCCATTGCCCTCTCAGCACACCCTAGGGGTGGGGCGGGCACAGCACACCTGGGAATGGAAGCCCCACCCTATGCCTGCTTACACAAGCTTTAATCTGTGGGTAGCTTTTAAACATTCAGCTTTTTAATGTCAGCTTTTCTGTTGGAAGGAAAAAATTATTAGGAAATTATTTATAATAATCCAGAATAATGGATGATATCTTGGCTTCAGTTTGGTGTTGTATGGCTCCTTTATGCATTTCATTAAGTTATTTCTCCATACTAAAACCACAATAAAAGTGTGAAAAAACTCGTTATTATTGTCAATTATTCCAGCCATTATCCCTTCTTGTATAAGATAGCCAAAATATACTAAAATGCATAATATGTAATATAATGGTATGATATGACAAAACGTAGTATCATGTACATTTTTTTGGTATTTTAAGTTTTTCCAGAAATATAAAATCAAAATTGCTAAGTACAGTCTTTTTAATCAACAAAGATTATCATTTTGTTATAAAAGACAAGATTTCCCAACATTTAACCTGATCTTTGGTTGTTCCTTTAATCACATAATAATTTTAAGCCCCAATTAGTTATCGTTTCAGCAAAGTCTGGTGGGCCAGCCAAATAGCTCAGGGGATTAAAGAACCTGCAAGCAGGTGTAGGGTCCAGGGGTTCAATCCCTGGGCCTGCTGTGCTGGCCCTGTCCCTGGAGCGTGCTGAGACAACAAAGGAGACTGGGCGTGGTGATGCATGCTTATAATCCCAGCTCTTGGGAGGCTATAAGCAGGTGGATCACTGGGAGTCCTATCTACATACTATCCTTTTTTTCTTTTCTTTTCTTTTCTTTTCTTTTCTTTTCTTTTCTTGTCTTGTCTTGTCTTTTCTTTTTCAGTACCAGGTATTGAACTCAGGACCTTGTGCTTACCAGGCAAGCAGTTATTCCACTGAGCCCTTGGAACCTAATCTAGTAGTGAGATCCTAAACCCCTATAGACCCTTCCCTCAATTACAAATAAATAAATAAATAAATAAATAAATAAATAAATAAAGTCTAGTGATGCCAGAGAAATAGACCAGTGGCTTCCTTGCTGGCCTGGTCCTGAATTGGATCCCCACTGCCAAAGTAAACAAACAAAAGAGTATTTAGAATGGAGGAGCTTTAGAAAAATAGAGTTTGGTGAAATGGCTTGGCATTAGTCTTCATGTATTTAGAGCTCATCTCTGTTTATTAGATCATGCCTTGGTAAGCTTACTTGACATAGTTGCTTAAACTAGTCCTACTAGTTAAATTATGGAGGTAGAATGCTCTTACAGAATGCTTCCAAGTTATTATACTTATTAAGACATTGTTAAACTTTCCTGTGGTGATTTCTTAATTTTAGAAATCCAGAAGGGACCAATGTTATTTCCTAGACCTTATGCTGCAAAAGTTGTAAAAACTATAGAAATATGTTCTTTCAGAATTTTATACCAAAATAGCTAAATCACACAATCATTTGTGTTGACGTTGGATGCTAGTAGATACTTTGAGATTTCTTTTGAAGTTCAGCTGGTTCTCAACCCTAAGCAAAACTAGCACCATAGGTACATAGCACCAGGTGTAGGTTCTGAGTAAGCCTGAACTTTGCTGCAGACAGATGTGGTTGGACCTGGCTGTGCTCTGTCAGGAGCTAAGAAGGCGGGTGTACATGAGCTTCTTAACAGTCTGCATTGGATGCCACCTTCCTAGGCAGTGTCTGTTGGAACCCTTTTAGTCTGTTTGTATGCAAGGAACTAAGGTCTAGCAAGGTTTGTCATTGGCAGAATCATATCTGGAGCCGGAGTCCACTGACATCTAAGACGGGACTTCCTGAGCACTCCTGCATGAGGGTGGAGATGACCACTGCACAGCCTGGTTCTTCCTGGTGCACTGGAAGAAGATATGGCAGCTTAGAGCCCAGAAATTCATCAGACACTGAACAATGTGCTGTGGTATTGACACCATCTCTTCTTTAGGAATTATCTTGGGAAAAAAAAACTAGGAAAAGTTATTCCATTAACCAGTGATGACCAGTTATTGTTCCTTTTGTCAACAGGCAAGATGATGAATGAAGTCCTGGCAGCTTCCTGTGTCCCAGGCCTTGTAGAAATAACTGAGACAGACGTGCTTCAAAGTTCTAATGTACATCACATCGGACCTTGGTTAAGGAAGCATTAAAAGGAACCCGCCATTACCTATTGAGAAGGCTCTGGCTCTCAGGCATTTGTTTTTGATTGAATCCAGAGGTTGCAAGCATGCCTCCCTGTATTACCTGTTGGAGCAGGTTTAATTTTATAAATTTTAAACACAAACTCTATGAGTTTCTAGTTCATAATTGTTCTTTTTGAGGATCAACTCAGATGAACAGTATTGCATCTGTAAGAGATACTTCCACAAGCCCAGAATTGATTGGAAAATCAGTGGCAACAAATTCCCATCTGTAGCATCATCCAGTATCAGTGACGGAAAGGACAGAGTGCTTGGAATCCTCTGGGGAGAAGTCATGTTGTTTTGGAACTACAAATGACTGGAACCACAGCTTTACCATGTATACCATGGCTTTTTTAAAAACACAGTTGCATATACTGTGTAGTTCTTGACCAGTGGCTTCAATCCGTTATTATTATCTCCCTGGATATCATCCAATATTGGAAGTCTTCAAATTGCATTAAAAGTGGTTTTAAATGCAGTTTTGACAAAATCCAGTGTTCCATGTAGTCTTCCCAGTATTTCACTCCAGCCTTCTTGTCCAGCAGGTACCCGGGTGGTAGACTAGAAGACTTGTGGTAGAGTAAGAAATGACAGTGAGCAGGCATACTACATTGTATCGTAAACATACTTTATAAGTACATTTCTTATTTGCTTCTTATTCAGGCAGAGATTATAAAAGTTTGTTACAAGTATCCCAATCAGGATTTGTGTTTTGGAAATCATCTGTGTTCACAATACCCTCAGAGAAAAAAGAATGGAAAAATTCAAATACGCGTGCCCTTTACACTTAAAAGAGTATTTTTTATCATTCTCTTGTTTTGGCTCTGTCAAAAATTAAAGTGCTTGGAATGCTGTAATTTGTGGTCTCTTGAAGTTTAATCAATGAGAACCTAACACCTTCACAGTATGCTGTCACTTTGGACATTCATAATAAAAATTGAAACTGATTTTGGTTGTTAGTCATTTATTTTGCTTTATAGCTTAGAACATCTTTAGTGCTTCATGTTTGCCTCCTAGGTGTGCAACCCTTATCCCTAAATATACAGATGTAGAGATAAATAGGTAGTTCAAGCCCTCCGTTGCATTTGTCATTGAATCACTGACATTTTCCAAATTTGAACAACAACTCCTGTCATTTCTTGAAAGGCTAAAATGTTTTTGAATGCCAAGAGCTTTCTGAGTATTCATTCTAACACCATGCATATGTAGTATACATTCTAATTACCATTAATTTATGAATCAAAAATTTCCTGCAGATTGAACCTGAGCTTTCTGGAGTCTCTGCTTGTCATGTAATTTCTGATGAACAGTAAGTAGGGAAGTAGAGAAAGCTGTTGGTAATACAGAGGCTCTATAGGTGTTTCAATAGCATCTTTCTTTGACTCTCTGCCCAGTGAGTTGGAGCATTTTTTAATGTATTCTATCATACTATAATAAGAAAAAAAAAATTCCAAAGAAATGTAAACATATGAGTCTTGGGTAGAAATCTTGGCTCTTACTTGCACTTTTACCAAATTTGATTTGACAGTAAAATCCCTTTCTTTTGTAAGGAAACCTACATCTGGCAGCTTTACAGCCCAGCTAGCTCTCCAGAGCCCCATTCCAGCCTTCATGAAAAATGAAGAGCATGGATTTGGGAGTGACAGCATTGTAATGCACAGACCAGCAATTGATTTGGGAACTTTTTTTTTATTAGGCCAGGTCTTGCTGTGTCACCCCGGCTGGCCTCAAATTCCTTGGCTCAGGTGATCCTCCCGCCTCATCCTGTCTCACCTTTTCAAGAGGCTGAAACTGTAAGCTTGTACTACCACAACTGGATTTGATTTTGATTTTGGACTTCTAAAATTGAAAGAGAGAGAGAGAGAGAGAGAGAGAGAGAGAGAGAGAGAGAGAGAGCCTGCCTTTTCTATGGGTGGGTGGAAGGAAAAGGGAGAAAAACAAATATATAGTCCCATTTCCTCAGATGTCCCCAGTCAGCACTTAGCTGGAGGTGCTTTTCTAATAATGGTGTGCGTACACAGGGTCCATCTGTTAGCAGGGCCATCTTTTGAAAACCTGAGGCTCCTTCCTTGGGCAGAGGTAGGCGCTTTTGTGGTTATTGATTGCCTTTCAGAAGCACCGCCCCTTTGTGTGTGCAGAGCAGGCCTCTGTCATGGTGCTCAGTCTTAGCAGCCATACCCTGTGTCTGCCTCAGTCCATTGCAAATGGAAGCTCTCCCAAGCCTGCCTTCTGGAGGACCTTCAACACAGTGGTCTAGCTCGTAAACAGACTTTGACACACAGAAGCTGTGTATCTGGTTGTGTAAATACTGGCTTCTCTCCTGAATTCCAAGGACATCCATCTTATTCAGATGAGATGGGTGGTCCTAAGCCATTTCTTTGTGATCGATAATTTCTTCATAGAATAAAAAAACTGCTTTATAATAGTTCCCAAAGGAAGTACACACGGATGATTGCTTTTGTCCAACGTCGTTTGTGGCCTACACAGGTCAACAATATAAGCAATAATGAATATAGTTTCATGCTGGAAGGGGAAGCCTCTTTCTACTCATTAGTGGTGATTTTCCCTAATCCACTCCTTCTCCAACCACTTGTTAAAATTGGGAAATACTCCTCACTGTCACAGGGACATCAGATCTACATTTTCGTAGGTGAGCCTCTCTCAGAAGCCCCAGGCACAGTGCTCTCACAGTTATTGTTTCAAGATACTTATTACACCACTTTGGATCTGTGGAAAATGTTTACTCCACTTATTTCTTTGAGCATACCTCTTTTCAAAATATTTTTTTAATGCAGAAAAACACTCGCCCCATATGCCAGGCAGAAATAAAATGAAAACCATCTATAAAGTATAAACATTTCTGTGTTTAGCAAGAACAAATAATTTCCAGTCCAGTAACTGCCTCTAGACAGTTTAAGAAAAGATTGTATAAACTAAAAGATTGTAAAACAACAACAAAAAAAAAACCTTATGCAAGGTCAAATACTACCCTCAGATTTGATTTCTCAAATGATGCAATTCATAAGATTAATAAAAATTTTAAAATCCACTAACATGTCCATAGTCCTAGAACATTTTCAGATGGCTGAAGTGATCATCAGTAGTTGGGAGACACTGAATCTGTCTTTCATAATTTTTCCCAGGTAGTCATAAGCAAGGAGAAGAATATGGAGTATAAGCAATTGCTATCCAATAGACCTTTGAAAAGCTTTCTGAAAGTTGAGCCAAATTTTATATCATCTTCCTGAGCTTTTCACAGTTGCAAGTTGCAGAAAGTTCCCACACTCAGTGTCACCCAGGCGAAGTCAAGAGTTACAGCCACCAGATCTAGAACGTACTTCCTGCTTTATGGTATTATTCAGATGCTTTGCTTACTGACAGAGAAATAAAAAGAACAGTAGTGTCTCAGAAATGTCCACATTGTCACTTTTGTTTGCCTATGCATATGTACATGCACATCCACATGCACACACTGTGAAGGGGAGACATAGCCGGAAGGGCTAGAATCTCCTGGGCCATAAAAAGCAAAAATCTCATGCTGAGCTCTGGCTGGACACTTCTGGGAGATCTAGGAACCCAGAGACCAGCCTGGCTTCTGCACCAAGCTTGGCCAGCTACCGACAGCTTCCTGTTGACACCAGCTCCCACACTCAGATTTTTAGAAGATCGTTGCCAAGTTGTCTTTATATTCCAGCATCCCTTTGTTCATCCAACATGTAATATATTTATGCTTGCTAAGTGCTCAACACTATGCTTTAGATCAGAGATGGAGCTACACACTAAAACCATGCCTGTTTGTGTTGGTGAGATCCACATATTAAACAGGAACACAGGGATGCAGAGTAGATTAAGCAGAGGATGAACACTGGAGAGCCTCACAGAGGCAAATGTAAATCAGGCTTCCCTAAAAATGACTCCCTAGCTCATTTCCACTGCAGGAAGGGGACAGTAGGTCTTACGGTTTGTGTTTTTGCTGTGTTTCACCCAATAATACGTTTACTGTAGTATTTGGAGTTGACAATACTAGGATTACAGTTGCAATAATGAACTACTATTTCTATTTGAAGTATAAAGGACTTTTTATCTGATTTTGCTGGCCTCACAGCAAAGGCTCCTCTAGCAGCTGTGTTCTCCAGCAGGACACTCCTTGCAGCAGAGTTCACACAGGATCACTCTTCTCTGAACCCCTACTTTTAGCCAGGATGCAAGTCCTGCTCTCCTCAGACGCTGCCACTGAATTAAACATAACAAGTAATAAGCTTAGGGGCTGGGGAGATAGCTCTGTGGCACAAGTGCCTGCCTAGCAAGTGCAAGGTGGAGAGTTTGAACCCCTGTCCTGCAACAAAAAAAAAAGAAGTAATAAGCTTCAAGTACTAATAGATGGAGGGAAACAAATATTATCACACACAGTGACTTTGACTAATTATAAATAAAACAAAACTATTTCTGCTATGAAACATGAATTCAGTTTCTTGACAAATCTATATGTAACGTGTGTGTGTGTGTGTGTGTGTGTGTGTGTGTGTGATAGACTGCAGCATGACAGCAGGATGGGAATAGACACACAGTTGTTCTTGACCTATATTTTCTCTGGAGTTGGATTTTCCTAGGGACATCTTAGCACACAAGCCACAAGGTGGGTTTTTGCAGATCTCTGTCACAATTGGCAGGAGAAGAAAGGTGGACTGGATGTTTGCAGTCTAACTGTATCTTGCTTACCAAGATGTTTGTTAAGTACAAAAGAGGAAAATAAAGCTGGCAGCCAGCCCCATAGACTGCGGAGCCAGTTCATCATTAGCTCCTGTCATTTACCAAGGAAAGCTAAGTGTGTAAGAGCTCAGTGCAGCAACCTCACTGGAACATGAGATTTGTGAGCTATAGGTTTGCTGCAGAAATTCAAGTATTTCCATCTAATGATAAATACTGCACAGAACATATTACTGGAATTACTATAAGCAGGACCACAACCAAGTCATCTTTTAATTCCCCTGTTTTGGCCTTTAGCCACAACATAAGGAAAAGTGTTCCAGTCCAGTGAAATTCTATTCACATCCTAACTAACCTTGGTAGGCTTAACCAGACCATCAAATTCTCCAAATTGAGGATCCACAAGATAATACCAGAATAAACTATTTCTTTAAAGCAAGGATTGAGTGTTCCCCCCATTAGGTCTCTATAAACAATTTGAACATATGTATATTTTTTTAAAGTTTTACTTCATAATTTTTTATCAGTGCATGTTTCCTGCCCTTATGATTGCAGTTGTCTGAGGATGGTTGGTGCCTGTACTTAACACACCTTAATTATTTGTACTTCCCCTTTCTCACCTCCTTTTCCTCTTCCCTTCTTCTAGATTTGCTTCCCATTTACAAAAGATCCATCTCCCTGTCTC
Organism: Myocastor coypus; assembly: GCA_004027025.1. NCBI lineage: Eukaryota > Metazoa > Chordata > Mammalia > Rodentia > Myocastoridae > Myocastor > Myocastor coypus. The sequence continues at coordinate 85,370 of PVJA010003215.1, forward strand.
CTATTATCTTTTTATTTTTATTTTTGTGTCTACTAGTTACAAGGTCTCCCTGTGCAGTTCAGACTTGTAGTGGTCCTCCTGTCTCAGCCTCCCCAGAGCTGGGATTACAGGCATGTACCGCCACTCCTGTTTCCAGACCAGCACAGTGTGCCCAGTGTTCTGGGGCCAGATGGCATGCGGTACTAGGGATTGAACTTGGGCCTTGAGCTTGCCAGGCTGAGCTATCTCCTTCCTATTATCTTTTATTTTGCTCTTTGTTTATACTTAGAGCTTCTCACAGACTCGCAAGCAGGTGATATTTAAGTTCATGATTCTGATCTATTTCACTTAATATTGTCTCATGGTGCATCCATTCATTACAAATAATTCAAATGTATCTTTGCATTATTTTAAATGCATTAACACATGTTCTATCGCTGTTGAACAAGGCCATAAGGACTGGACATACTTGGCACTTAGGTCACCCTCTTGGGCTCAGCGTGCTGGACAGGGCAGCTGGAGTGGGCAGCTCAGCTTCTAGAATTAGTTGACGTGAACTAAAACCACTATCCCATCACATTTCCCCTAAGTAAGACCTAGCTGGAAAACAGCCTATAAAAGTAAAGATTAAAAAATGCCAGCTTCATCAGCCCATCCTTGCCTTATTATTCATTGTTATTCTCTTACTCAGTCACCACTCAGTAGGACAGGTGAAGCAAGGATAGAGTGAGTGGAAATGGCATTTTTCATCTCTACTTGTCAAGGCTGATTGTTTTCCAGCTAGGTCTTATTTTCAGGGAAAAGGGTAGCTGTGATTGACTGTATCTGCCCCCCCCCCAGGTTCTATGATTGTCCTTAAAAAAAAAAAAAAAAGGAAAAGAGGAGGCATTGCCTTCTCCAAGTTGGGTGTAGGCTTGACCCATCCACCTCGTGTTACTTAAAGCAGTTCACCTCCCTCTCCCTCTCCCATGATGTGTCCCTCCTACTTCCCATGTGCTCTGTTCAGCGGTGTATGTTTCTTCTCCTAGACATGGGGCTCATGCTCTGGAGGACATGATCTGCTCCTGGGACTCTTGATAAGGAGTTAGGGCAGGTCAGGTAGTAGGACCCAGGCTTAAGCAGAGGCTGAGGTCCAGAGCAGCCAAGGGTGCACAGCCTTCTCCTGAGAACCATTCCTAGGAGAAGAGTTGCTGTTCCCTGAGGAACAGTACCTCCCTGGCCCCCAGGGGCCCCATGGGGTGATATCTTGTCTGCACATTCTGTGCAGAGATACTTGTGCTTTCCTGTGCTAACTACATGTTACATGAATTAAGCCAATATAAACAACTAAAAGAAATGTCATTCTCTAAGAGCAGAGCAAAAAGGAAACCCACTTAGTGGGAAAGATGTATTTAGTGTGCTTTAGTTCAATTCTAAAAACTGTTCTGTCATTTGAGTTATCTGGCTTTGCATCAAAAAAGTTTCTTTTCTCCTCAATTTTTTTTCTATCACCTTTAGAGAAAACACATTCCCTTACTCAGGTGTATCTCTGAAGCTACTCCATTCTCAGTTCTCGATTTGCTTTTTTTTTTTTTTTTCTTTTATATATTTAGTATAAGGTCTATGGGTCTCGCTGCATAGATCAGACTCCTAGTGATCCTCCTGTTTTCAGCCTCCCAAGTGCTGGGATTACAGGCATGCACCACCATGCCCAGTCTCACTCGTCCATCTCAGTGCATCCTGGGTGTGGAGCTGGCACTGCACACTGGGGATCAAACCCCAGTCCCTGCCTCTACCTAAGCGAGCTCTTTAATCTGCTTCACTATCTGGCCAGCCCAGTTTGCTGCTTTTTTATTGGTTGCTCTTGACATTCATGTGGGTTCCTCAGAGAATGCTTATAGCTGCAGACACTTGTACTCAATTCACAGTGGTCCTGAGCTTGTCTGCCCATTAATCATCTGGGCGGTATCATAAAGATACCAAATCATGTGCCCCAAAGATGGTGATTTTTTCTTAGATGTGCCCTTGGTGTTGGGAGTTTTGGAAGCTCCCAGTAAATTCTAACACGGAGGCAAGTTTGAAAAACATGCGATTAGAGAAAAGCTAGGAGAGGTTTATTGGGGCTGCCCCTGAATCCCACCCAACTCTGCCCCCTGCTATCTGTTTGATTGGAGGCAAGTTATTTCATCATAGCAAGCCTTAATTTCCTGAAACTATTAAGGAGATAACCACAGCAGCACTTTTCTCATCTCTGTAATGAAAACATTGTTTACATTGTGCAATTATTGATGTCGTGGCCTTGGCACAGGGTGGACACTCAGGAAATGCTATCTGTTCTTTTATCCCTAAGATGAATAAAGACATGGAAACAGCAGGTGACTGAGTCATACCAGGTTGATGAAAGCAAAAACAAGTAGGAGGGCGCCCAAATTCACATGAGGATTTTTTTTCTGGGCAATCGAATAGTTCCTCTATTGCAAACTTTTGGAAAGAATGATACAGCTTTGCCCTCTGAGATAAGGCTATTGTGTGCATCTGTTTTCCCAGGGTGGGTGAATGGGGTCGGCTTGGCAGATAAACCTGCAGGGCGCTGGGAAGCAGATCTGGGCAAGGCCTGCTTAGCTTTGTGAGTGCAGTGGGCGCGTTGGTGCTCCACACCTCACTGTAGTCCAGGATGTCCCTAAGGACAAAACAAAAGGCAGTAAGGGGCAGGGCCGGTCTTGTCCTAGCCACCTGGCATATTAGAATCCAATGCCAGGTTCTCCTTTAATCTAAATCTTTCATTTTTCATTTCTCATATCTTTTTCTCAGACATTTCCCATGCTGGGCTTTAATTTCTAGGCTCCAAGGATCCTCTTGCCTCAGGCTTTTGTGTAGCCAGGAGGACTACATTCAGGTGCACCCTACTGCATCCACTTCCCCTGCCTTTTTTTTTTTGTTACTTGTTTTTACTTCATCTGAAAAAATTATTTTTCAAAAAAGCCATAAACGCAGTAGCTATTGCAGGGTCTGCTATGCAGACTCGGGTGAGGCCAGAAAGTCTCCTTTTGCCGTTGTGGGTAAGAAGGGGCTAGCAGCGTGCATTCCTCTAAGACAGAAGCACTGACAGACAGGATGTCGGAGCTGGAAGGAACACACACCGCCACTGCACTCCAGGGATTTGCAGCTGTGAATGCTCTAAACGTAATGTAATTGGGTTTTCATGTGTAGGCTCATTACCCAGACAAGGTTTTCACATGAAGGAATTGTACAACTCTCCGTGAGATGTAGTTAAGCCCAACACTAATGGCACACCTTAGACAGAACACTTGCATTAGTGGGGAGGTGTCCCAGCAGCCCCTGGGGGCCATGGCGGGGCTTTGCAAAGACTCCACACCCTCAAGAAAGGACAGACTAGTGGTTAGCAGGTCTGGCTCCATGTCCACTCCGCCTAGACTGACAGCCTCAGCTCCATCACATGCTAGTGTTGACCTTCCTCTAACCTTCAATTTCCCAGTCTGTAAAATGGGGATAATAATATATACCTGTGCGATTGTTTTGAAAACAAAATGAGAAAAAATGACTGTAAGTAGATTCATTATCTACGGAATCCCGAATGTCCATTGTGTTGAATCTACTTCATAGTACCGAATCATATTGTAACTTCTTATATCAAAAAAGGGGGATACATTAACTGTCCTTGGAGAGAATGAGGCCTGACCGAGTTCAAGGTCTATGTTGGAAATGAAAGATTGATTGCCTTTTGCTTACTTTCCCATCAGCTATGTAAACTGAGCTCATCTATAACCTTGACTTTTTTAGTTACTAAATAAGAAAAGAGTACATTACAAATAATTCTAGTGAAGTCTGGATGATTAGTAAAAGATGATGAGTCCATATTTCTTTATAACAGCTGTGATAAACTCTCAGGTCTGCTACTCTGCAGCCCCATGTGCAGAGAAGCCTAGGAAGAAGCTTTGGCACAAACATATTTTTGTATATACCTCTGGCATAGCCTAAGATCATGGTTTCCATGTGACAGATATTGGGGGAATGTCACACTTGGAGCAATATGAAGTTTTGTGACAGTAACATTGGCTTCTTTTGATGGCTTTATAGCTGGTCTGCTGATGTTTTCAAGAGCTGATTCTGGCAAGAAAGGAGGACCCATGCCCACATGTAGTGCTGGGTAGAAACAAGGGGAGAGATACAGGCTGTTCCAGGGAACAGCACCTCCTCAAGGAGGCAGATAGTTTGGTGCTATTGCCCACTGCAGGCCAGGAGGACTTAATTGAGGTCTACAGGGGGCTGCAGCCAGGCTGAACTCAAGAGAGACCAGGGCTGTGCTAGCACTGATTGTACCTTTGTCCAGATCACCCAAGGGGGCCCTTGTGCTTTAGGCTGCACAGCTTGGCAAGGGGAGCAAGGCTGGGCTTCAGTTCTTGCTCAGCCCCTCTACAGGTGCTATCGTGCAGAGTACAGCCCCAAGGCTGTGTCAGCAGTGCTGGGACAAACACAGAAGTTCAGGCATTTCACCCCAACCGAGAAGATCAATGCTGACAGCGAAGGACTCCGTGTGTACTTATGCCCAGATCATGGAGGGACTGCAGGATGAGAAGGGGCTGGGAGGTGGGGAGGGCTCGGGTTGCTTTCAGACCTGGGGGAGGTACCCCTGTAGAGTTTCCCAGTGCCTTGCAGACTGTCATGCCTCTCTCCCTGCTCTCAAATCTCACCTCCCTGGCCCAGGTCCTCTCACCCAGTATTCCCTACTAGCACAGCCGTGGCTTCAGAAGGTTACAGAGCTGACCTCTGTCGGTAGAGTTCATTTGAAGCCTTACACAGAATTCTGGAGAGTGCAGAGGACAGCCAGGCTCCTGTCCCATGCCTGGACTCAGGTGTGTGCGTACGGGAGGTGGTCTTGAGGGAAAGACGAGGTGGTGAGGCTTCTGTATGTAAGGAGTATATGAGACTGAGCAGTGAACAGCTTGGGGCCCCTCTTTGCCTCTTGCTGTGTTCACTGCTAGCCTCTCAGGACCCCATCTTCACATGCTCAAGGCTTAGATTTAGGACTCTTCCAGGAAATCCAGGATGATCTCATCTGGGAATCCTTACCTCAGTTACATCTTCAAAGTCCCAGAGGTCATATTATCGGTTCCACATATTAGCATGTGAACAGTCTCTGCTCTAACAATTAACTATACAGTATTATTCCAAAGCTGCGCTATTTCCTGGTGTATTTGCCCGTACTTTGCCCTAGAGTGGTACTACTCTCTCACATGCCTTCATGCCTCACTTCCCTTGTCTGGAATTATTGATGAGTGAGTCAGATTTTCTATAGGTGAAGAACCAAGTTCATCCCAAGGCCTTTATTCCTGAAAAACCAAAACATCCTTAAGTCTTTGTCTCTCTAGCTCTGCCATATTTCCTAAATCAAACTGCCATCATCTCTTCCCTGCATTTTTTGTGGGGATGAGAGGAGACAAGGGTCTTGCTGTACAGTTCAGGCTGGACTTGAACTCACTATGTAGCCCAGCCTGGCCTTGAACGTACAGGAGTCCTCCTCCTTCAGCCTCCTCAGTGCTTTAGTCACGGGCATGCATGACCACATCAGCTTCCTTGCCTTCTTACACCACTTTCCTAGCAGGCTGCTGCCTCCATGCCAGCTGCCTACCTCCACACTGGTGTACGCCACATGTGCATATGAGTACCCTCTCCCCAGCCGCCAGACAGACACCTGCATACACCTGCCCAGTCTCTCAAGAAAAAGTCCCAGCTCAGGCAGAGTTCAGTGCTACAGTGCTTGCTTGCCTGGTACACTTAAGACCCGGAGGTTGCCCACCTCCGGTACCACAGTGAGACCTAGAGCACAGGCCTGCTGTGATGTAAGTATGCCCCTCTTCCTCCTACCCATGCTCTCCTGGCTCCCAGAACTCTGGCCTTGCTGTTTTCCCTTAGCTTTGCCACTGTGCCCTGCCTATGTCCACTTCAAGGCCCTCTAGGACCCAAGGCATTTTTATGATGAAGTCTTTCAGCTCATACGTCAAATGTGATAAAATGCACCTGCCTGGCACGCATAATATTTGGGCATGTGAGAGTGCTTAAAGGCTGGTGTGAGACGCCTTCTCAGCAGCTTAGCCTGGAGCATCCCTCTGAGAGTGGGAGGAGGGTGTTTGCAGCCTTCTGCTGTGCAGGGCAGCAGGGAGGAGGCCCTCGGGCTTGCTCCTCACGAGCAGCAGAATCTTTATGGCCACACAGTCAGATGCGGTGTTAGCAAGCATTTTGTTTCACCTTCCTCTTGTTAAGCAGTTCCTGACTTCAATTCTGCAGTTTTCCTTCCCTACTTTGGGGATTTCTTTCCTAGGTCTCATGACTTTCTCAGATACACCTCCTCTGTCCTCAGCCTTTGCCTGGCCAACCGCCCCACAGCTGTCAGCCCTCGCCTTCAGTCCTCCTTTCTTTCCAGATCAGCTCCCTGCCACAGCAACCCATGGCTCCTTGTCGGGAACACTTCTCAGAAGTTGTCTGTTAAGTGTCTGTGTGCTGAGGCTCAGAGACTATGGGGCTGGGTCACCACTGTGTTTTGCTTAGCACCCTAAAACTGTTAATACTGTGCTTCTGCTCTTGTGCTTAAACTAAGATCACAACCCAAGAAGGTGTTTCGCTTCATTTGCCTTTTCTTTTTTTTTTTTTTTTTTTGTCTTTTTGAGACAAGGTCTCACTATGCAGTTCAGGCTGGCCTTGAACTCACTTTTGTAACCGAGGCTGGTCTCGAACTCGCAGTGATCCTCTTGCCTCAGCCTCCCAAGTGCTGGGATTACAGGTGTGTGCCACCACGCCCGGCTGCCTTTTCTTGTGTCAAAAGAGGATCTTGCCTTTTCTTGTGTTAAAAGAGGATCTTGCCTTTTCTTGTGTTAAAAGAGGATCTTGCCCAAGGATCTTTCACTGTAACCTCTCGTTACTCTAAAGGTACACTGTGTGAGAATCGAAGTCAGGGAATGTGTGCCCCCGGGAATGATCCAACCTCCACTACCTGGATATTTCTTTATTGAACTGCGTGTGTCCTTGCTCTTAGCAAACCCATCACCATCACCACCGCTATCATCAGCATTGTTTATACCAATGACTAGCACTCTCTCTTTCAAAGATCTACCTATAATCCCATCACTGGCCTCCCTTGACACTTGGAGACCCTCCAGGTAGTTACTTGTGAGTCACAAGTGATGCATCATGTAGAAAAAAATTAGCCCAAAACCTGTAACACAGTAAGCACTCACTCCTGGATAGCTGTTGGTGCCACCAAATTGTGTGGATGTTGGTTTAGGCATCGCAAGTTTGACTTTTTTTTTTTTTTTTTTTAAGAATTTTTTATTTTATTTATTTATTTTTTTCTTGTTTCAGAATCTTTATTTCTTTATTCACTCATTCTTATGGCCAGCTCAGCCTGCCCCAAGGGCAGGGCTGGTGCAGCATGTGGTGCCGGGGATTGAACCGCGGTCCCTGAAGCTGCCCAAGCTTCCCCAAGCAGGCGCTTTAGACCACTGAGCCATCCCACCAGGCCCCATGCTTGACTTTTAGTTGTAAATGTCTTGATGTTGCTGGGTACTTTTGTTCTCTGTTTCTCCTTTGCCCTAGGAACATTTACTTTGTAGTAAACACCCAATACAAAGAAACTTTGCTTGCCATGTAAGAGTTAGAAACAGAATAAGGCATAGAGATCTTCTCCTGGAGCCTATTAGGAGACAAAATGAAATCAGTGACTCAGTACAGAACAAGATAACGTTGGGCCTCAGAGAAGAGGCATTGTTTTGACAGAGGAGAAGGCTGGAGATGGGGTCCTCAGGGGGAGAAACCCCAAAGCCAATGCACAGTGGTGGGGAAATGCGCAGCAGGGAGCAGGGAGGAACCTCTCATCAGAAGAGCCCTTGCAGGGCACGGCAGGATGGCTCAGTGGTTTAAAGCACCTGCTTAGGAAAGCTTGGGCGGCTGAAGGGACCGCGGTTCGATCCCTGGCACAACATGCTGCGCCAGCCCTGCCCTCAGGGCAGGCTGAGCAGGCCATAAAAATAAACAAACAGGCCGGGCGTGGTGGCACACGCCTGTAATCCCAGCACTTGGGAGGCTGAGGCAGGAGGATCAGTGTGAGTTCGAGACCAGCCTGGGCTACAAAAGTGAGCTCAAGGACAGCCTGAGCTGCATAGCGAGACCCTGTCTCAAAAAGACAAAATAAATAAATAAATAAATAAACAAACAAACAAAAGTTCTGAAACAAGAAAAAAAAAAAATTCTTAAGAAGCGTCCTTGCAGGATGTAACAGGATGACCATCCGTCGCGAAGGGCAGGAACATCATGTGGATGAACATGATTCTCTGCATCCCTGGTCTCTTACAGCTACTGAGCAGCATTTTGTTCCTTTTAACATTTTGACAAATGTATCCATTTATTTAATGGATCACAGCTAAGATGGCCAGGCATTGCCTACTCTCTACTTCCATAGAGTCTTTAGAGTCGCAGGAAGGACATCATTACAACACCGACAGTGGGGAGTAGATGGGGTCTCTAAAGAACAGGAGAGGAGGTAAGGAGGGGTGGGGAAGCCACAGCTCATATTTTATGTGCTCCAGGAAGACCTTACTGATATTTGAGTGGAGAGAAGAAAAATGTATGGAGTAAGCTATGGGGGATTAATTGAAACAGTTAATAGGAGAGTGAGTTTAATGCACTGCTTGGTACAGTGCAGCCAATTGCAAGCACATATGGCACGTGGCTTTCTTCTCCACTACCTTGAGAACATTTTCCATGCTTCACTTAGGGTGCAGCTTTGTGGGGAGAGTGTGCTGAGACAGTAGATGTGGTGCAATTGTGAGTTATGTACGTTCTGGGAAGGCTGCTGCTATTCTGGCACTCGTCTGTAAGTCAAGCCGCTGTGGGTCTCGGCATCTTCTCTCCCGCTTCCTAGCCCTGTGACCACAGCATGTGATTTAAACTCCTTATGCCTACTTCATATCGAGAGTAAGTAATCATGATGCTAGAATTAGATGAGATGGATGCATACGAAGTACCCTGCTCATTGCTAGTGATCAAAGGTGTGTTTGATAAAGATGTGATCAAAGGTGTGGTGATCATAGCAGTAGGAATGCAGTGGTGGTATGGCCCAAAAGGGGGCTCATCCATGCTGGGCTGTGTTTGGAAGTTATTTTCCCAGGTTGAACTGTGACCTCCTAACTAGGGGTTCTATGACTGTGGTCCTCTAACAGTCAAAATAGGAGTTTAAGCTTTGTATCTCATTCTGTGCTCTTTACAGTGAAACATTAAGTAAGCATTTAGTGGAAAAGTGAGCTGTGTTGATTATAAGTCAACTGGGAAAAGACCACAGTAGAGAAAGCATACCCATACGGGAAAATGTCTGATCAAATTCTCAGGAAATAAATTGTCTTTCATTTAATGTATTTTTTTCATCATTGTTTTTCAAGGTCGTTTTTATTTTTATGGCCAGCTCAGCCTGCCCTGAGGGCAGGGCTGGCACAGCATGTGGTGCCAGGGATCGAACCGCGGTCCCTGCAGCCGCCCAAGTTTTCCTAAGCAGGTGCTTTAGACCACTGAGCCATCGTGCTGGGCCCAAGGTCATTTTTATAGTGACTAGAGTTGCATTAGACAGAGAGAAAGAGAGAGGGAGAGAGAGAGAAAGAGAGAGAGGGAAAGAGCGTGCTCAGCAGTACAGCGGGTATTTAGCATGCAGGAAGCCTTGAGTTCAACTCTGGCACCAAAATGAAACCAAAAAGAAAAATAAGGATCAGGGATAATCTACTTTTTAAATAGTAACTCTGGATTTCAAACATAAAACATTCCTAATATATATAGTCCTTAAAGTATTTAACCAGAATTAATCCAGTGGCAGAATTGCAAAGACAACTGATCGTAAGAGGACGAGGCTGCCTTGCACAACAAAAACCAGGCTTGAAGTAGGGTAGGAGGGAGCCTGAGTGCCTCCTGCACGTGATCTCTGGCATCAGAGTGAGTGCGTCGAGCTCCTATCTGGACGTTTTAGGGTTATGCCAGGCAAAGGGTGTCCGTGGTCTGTTCAGCCAAGCCAGAGCAACCTCAGTCATGTGTCACCCAGACTGTGACCTCTCCCTAGTGGTGACAGAAGTGGACCTATTTCAACCGTGGCCAGCATAGGGTTTGCGTGGTGTTGAGTGGGGCAGGCTGTTTCCCGGCCCGTCTGGGGTGTGCGTGATTCCACCTGCAGTGTGTACACTGTCTGTGTCCTAGCGCAGTTCCTCCCCCAGAAGAGCCCTGCCTGCCTCTGCCCTCCCAGTACAAGGCCTGCGCGTGCATGAGGGATGGAGGGGGTGAAGGTATTTATAATCCAGAGGATGAGGAAAAGCTTGCTTTGAGTCAGTATTCAGGGAAAAAAAAAAAAAAAAAAAAAAAAAACAACTGCTGATTTACAATTCCTATTCTTTTCTTGTATCTGTTCCGAGAAGGGGGCTAATTGATGACCGAGCCTTGGAACTGTGTGGGCCACTGTATGGACAGTGTGGAAGAGGAGAAAAGGGAATGGGATGCGGTCATAAAGGCTTCCTGGTGCCAGACATTTGCTTCTGGCTAACTTCTAGTTCAGAAGTTCCACCAGCATTAGAGAACTGACATGCTTGTGAGGGGAGATCAGCGTAGACGCGGGTGAATGCGTAACGCTACTGTTCGCACAGGAGCACACGGCTGCAGAGGTCGCTCAGCTCAGATGTGGACGGCACCTTCCTATCCAGGTCTTCACTGTGCGTGCACCAAGTGGCTAGCTCAGAGCCGAGGGAGGCTGGCATGGCGAAGGGAGCGCTGGGCCAGGACTCACCCACTACCTCTCCTGAGGTGCCAGGCATGCAGGCAATCTGGAACAGGGAAAGGATGAATGGACCACCAGTAAGAGTAATCACGCTTGAGGACTCAGGGCTCCCTGCGGACACGCCTGCCTCCCTGCCTTAGGCTCGCGGGTAACTTGTTTGCACGTTGAAACGACCTCTGCTAGACAGAAACATAGCCCAGGAACTGCACCTCATCTGGATGCGCCGCTGTCCTTGGGGGAGGCCGCAGCTCCGCAGAGGAGGCCGATCCATGCTCTGGCAGGGAGGCCAGTGGCCAGTGGCGGACGTGTCCACTGAAACCTAGGGAGCTGGGAAGTTGAATTGTATGTAATGTAGTGCAAAATGGAAGAAGGCAAGACAAAATCCGAGTTCCAGGTAGATTATTGACTTAAAGCTTCAGTAAATATTTCTGTTTGATAACTACAGTGATGTAACAAGAGGCTGACCGAGAGTCTTCCGCTGTGGGGGAATGGAGGAAAAGGTGTTGGCAACAAAAGTTTCTCCAGGAGGAGAATTCTGGCTGAAACCTAAAGTCTGCTTTTTTGTAGGCCTGAGGGGCAGCTCCTCAGGAGTTTTAAGGGAAATGATGTTATCTTTTCTTTCTTCTTGTTCTTTCTTTTGTGTTGCTGAGGATTGAGTTCAGGGTCTTTACACTGACTTGCATGCCCAATCCTTAAAACAAACAAACAAAGAAACAAATATTGTTTTATTTTGAGACAAGGTCTCAAAGTCACTAAGTTGCTGGAGCTGGGTTGCAATGTTCACTCTCTGGCCTCAGCCTGCTAGAGCATCACGTGTGCCACGATGCCTGCCGAATGCTCTCTTGGGCTCACCTCATGGCTGTCATAGTAAGGAGAAACACGTGGAGGAATTGAGTGTGGAAGTAGGGAGCTCAGCTGTGCGGCTTCTCCCTGCTCAAGGGAGTGGCGTGAAGGGGCACAGGTAGAAATGAGAGAGGAGGGTGACTGTTCCCAGAGAGCCCCAGAGCCTTTCCTGGAGGGCTGTGGGGAGGGAGGAGTCAGACTCTTACCAGGAGGCACCTGGCTCCGCTTCCCAAGCTAAAGAAGTCATCAGCACAAAGGGGCACTGCTGTCATCATGGGAGTCTCAGAGAGACCCGGTGAGAGCAGGAGCCGCTGGAGCAAGTAGAGCAGGCAGGCGGAGGCAGGCACTCTTCTAGGTTAACTAAGCAGGCGGCCCAGAGAGCCCCACACATGCTAGGAGCACAGTGGGGCTGACCACGAGGGAGACAGGTGAGGTACTGACACCCCAGGTCTAACCTGCAGAGAATGCGTGACCTCTTCAGATCTCCTAGAGAAAACCAGAAAGCAGCATAAGGAGGGAGCAGGGCTGCCGCCCCCTAAACCAGCAGGAGGATCATAGGCAGCACACCTGCCTAGGAAGGCCGTTGTTTCCAGGCTCCAGGGACTGGCTGGAAGCTTCCAGCTCCCCCCC